>JAPMUY010011104.1:0-135617 GCA_026901105.3 Galaxias olidus | reverse complement strand
AATCAAGTGTCTCCATTGGTATTAACAAATCAATAGATCAATTATTTACAAATCGTATTTACATGTGTGGTTGTCCTTTCAATAAAAACGCAACATACACTTTTCACATAAAGTACAATAATAAGATTACAGCCACATTTATCATTAATTACCCATACATACATAGCATTCATCCTCCTTATACCTCTCGAGGACAATTTTTTTCAACCTTTTTTTAAACTGCAATAGATTTGCACTTTGTTTAAGTGTGACATCTAAACCATTCTACAGATTCACCCCATAAATTGATATACACATACTCTTCAGAGTGGTGCGAACACAAACATTTTTTAACTGTGATTTCCCTCTTAAATTATAACCCCCCTCTCTGTCAGAAAACATTTTATGTATATTAGCAGGAAGTAGATTATTTGTTGCTTTGTACATTGTTTGTGCAGTCTTTGATTCTACCAGATCCATAAACTTCAATGTCTGTGCCTTTAAAAACAGCATGTTGGTGTGCTCACGAAATCCTACATTGTGTACAAATCTTATAGCCCTTTTTTGTAGTATGCATAATGAATGTAAGTTGCTTTTGTATGTGTTACCCCACACCTCGACACAATAGTTCAGATATGGTAATACAAGGGAACAATACAAAATGTTTAATGATTTATGATCTAATATATGCCTTGTTCTTCCCAAAACAGCAACACTCCTAGCCAACTTTGCTCTCACATATCTTATGTGAGGTTTCCAGCAGATTTTGTGGTCTATAATCACACCCAAAAATGTATTTTCATATACTCTTTCTATATTGACATTGTCTATCATTACTTGTAGATGAGAGTTTATTTTACGATTTCCAAACAGCATAAATTTGGTTTTGTTCAAGTTTAATGATAATTTGTTTTTATCAAACCACCATTTTATTTTACTTAATTCAGTTGTGAGCACCTCCAAAAGCTGCTGTAAATTCTCCCCAGAACAAAATATGTTAGTGTCGTCAGCAAATAAAACACATTTGAGGCTCTTTGATACCCTGCATATGTCATTTATATATAAAATGAACAATTTTGGCCCCAATACTGACCCTTGTGGCACCCCACAAGTAATGTCCATACATTCCGACTTATGTTCTCCTATTCTTACAAATTGTTGCCTAATTCTTAAATAACTTTTCAACCAATTCAGTACCACTCCTCTAATACCATATTTTTCTATTTTTTTGGAACAATATCTCATGATCAATGGTATCAAATGCTTTTTTTAGATCTATAAATACTCCCACTGCATATTTCTTTTTATCTATACTATTAGTAATTTCCTCGATTAACTCAATCAGTGCCATACCTGTGGATCTATTTGTTCTAAATCCATACTGACTCTCCCTCAACAATTCATGTTTATCAATAAAGCTATCTAACCTATCTATGAAGAGTTTTTCTAACACCTTGGAGAACTGGGAAAGTAAAGACACAGGCCTATAATTTGTAAAGTGATATCTCTCCCCAGCTTTGTAAATTGGGATGACTTTTGCTATTTTCATTTTGCTTGGAAATGTACCCATTTGGAAGGACAAGTTAAAGATATAAGTTAGTGGTTTTGTAATACCCTCAATGACCTTTTTGACTACCGTCATGTCAATTTCATTCCAGTCAGTAGATGTTTTGTTCTTGCAATTACTAACAATCTTGATTATTTCATTTTCTTCTACTGCTCTAAGAAAGAATGAGCTTGGATTTCTTTCCATAGTAACATCAGCAGCATCCCCATCTGTATATGTTTGTATGTTTGTATATTCATACATGTGTATATATACATGTGTGTATATATATATATATATATATATATATACACTGTATATATATTTGATGTTCGCTACCTCAATACCTTTTGTCGGTCTTATGTTTATTGAACTTTAAATGTTATATTGTGCCATTTTTTTGATATATTGTTAATATTATATGCCATGTACGGTGACCTTGTGTGTCTAGAAAGGTGCCTATAAATTAAATGTATTATTGTTATTATTATTATTATTATTATTATTATTAGACCCTCGGTTCAAAACTTTGCCATTCTTGAGTGACCATGACGTGGAGAAGATATTCATAAGATAAGTATTTACATCTCAGTTGAAGCTGCAGCCCTGCATAACAAGGTAACCCACAAACAAACACTCTCATTGACTCATAACAAAATAAATGATTACAGTGGATTCTAAAAGTTGCAAACAGTCTGTTTGTGAACTTATTGCTATCAGCTGTATTCTGTAACTGCTGGCACTGCATACTTTACTGTTAGTGTCTACTGACACTCCATTTAACCAACTGTATAAACATACGTGATTGGCTGAAAGGGAGTCATATCTGATTGGCTACAGAGCTTACCCATTTGAAGGAAAAAAAAATTATTCGTGAGTCGAGCTGTGGCAAGAAGCTCTCAAAAATCCACACACAAATACAATGTAATCCACAAATGTTAGGCACTTCACAAATGCAGATTCGACAGGTTTCAAACAAATGTAACCGCTTTGAGATTTTTTTTACCTAAACATATGTGTGAACTACGTCATTTATATATAAATCTCAAAAAACATTTGTGAATTGATATGCATTTATTTGTGAACAGCGTCACTTATACAGTATATATATTACAAAAAAATATTTGCGAATCCTTATACATTTATTTGTGAACCACGTCATTTATATATTAATCAGGAAATATATTTAGGAATTGTTCTGCATTTATTTGTGATTATTGATGGCGATCTAATTCCATAGTAATAACGTTCAAGTTAAATAATTAGTTAATGTTCACTAGCTAGATATAACTTAACATAAGATGCATAATTTTTCACAAGTAGCCGGATTTGTCATTCGGCATAAGATATCGTTAACGTTGTGCTTAGTTTAGCTAAATTTAAATTAACGTTTATTATCACTTTAACTTCTGCAGTAACGTTGTTTGATGTCGTAGCAACATTGATAAGGATACAATCGTGTTTGGATTAGTGGATAAAGCAGTTGAACGTATGTTCCTTACCTCAACTATGTTGTGTCAAAGTGCCTTGGCGTCTCTGATGCACTTGGGTAGGTTCATGTGCGTGTGTGTGAGCAATGGCGCAAAACGAAGCATTAAAGATCTTTTAAGTTATTAAAAGAAGTCTAAGAATATTTTCGGTTCATTACGAAACTGTGGAGGGACAGTCCAGGTAACTAATGGGAAACACTGGTATGGCCAAACAGTAATTGTTTTTGTTTCATCAAACCAGAGGACCTTTCTCCAAGAAGTAAGATCTTTGTCCTGATGTGCAGTTGCAAACCATAGTTGCACTTTTACTATGGCAGTTTTGGAGCGATGACTTCTTTCTTGCTGAGCGGCCTTTCAGGTTATGTCGATATAGGACTCGTTTTACTGTGGATATAGATACTTTTGTACCTGTTTCCTCCAGCATCTTCACAAGGTCCTTTGCTGTTGCTGTTCTGAGATCGATTTGCACTTTTTACGTCAAATTACATTCATCTTTAGGAGACAGAACGCTTCCCTTCCTGAGCGACATTAAGGCTGCATGGTCCAATGCTGTTTATATTTGCATAATACTATTGTACAGATGAACGTGGTACCTTCAGGTGTTAGGAAAATGCTCCCAAGGACTTGTGGAGGTCCCCACTTTTATATACAGTATATATAATAAAATATATATAAAATAAGAGGGTTAATCAGCACATCCCTCACAGCTTAATTTATAAATCTTTAATTTATATAATACAGCATGGTACTCACATTGTACTGCTGCAACTCTTTGATGGTGCCATGGGCTTTCTCCAGATTCTCGTTGGCTGCACTGCACTGTTGACGCACGACTGCCAGCTCCCGCTTAATAATATAGTTCTCTTCTGCCTCCTGCGCCCTTGTCACCTGACCCTGGAACAGTAGAACAGCATGGATTCAATAAGGAATACAACCCTTTCTGAGGGACTGTAAGTAGCGCTTTTTTACTCATTCTGTTAGTGATATGTCTAAATACAGTATGTCTTTACCATAAACATACAGTTAATAAAAAGACTTGGGAATAATGTGGAAAATACTGTGAAAAAAGAAGGACACATGCCAAGTGAAAGGGGGGGCCAAGAAAATCAAACTTATATTCGAGTCAGACGCTCAGAAGTAGTTAATTAAGCACCATGGCAAGTGTTAAATCCTTAAGACGAGACATGGTAGGCAAAAATGACGTTTTGAGATCCCTTTTTGAGAAATCATATTTTTCGCTATTTTGCTTCTGTATTGTATAACACTATTTTGCTTCTGAAGCATGTATTGTATAAATGTATAACACTGATATTGTACAAATATTAAACTGCACTAAAATATGTGTATAATACAGTATTTTGTGGACTTGCCTCCACAAATATACAAATCCACAAATCAAGTGTTAGCGTGTTGGAGTGCTGTTTTAGTTCTGCATACTTAAACAAACCAACATAGCTTTACAGAGATATGCTGCGCACTAATTTCCTGGAGCACAATGTTATCAAATCTAAATATAGTAATTTCCTTTGTTTCAGTAACCAATCGTGAAAGTACAAAAGGGGGGTTTAAACCTAAACATGCTATCTCATTGGCCGGTCTTCTCAATCTTTTCTCTTACTCTGAGAACTAAATCTCCACTTCAGTAGCACTTAAATACACAAAAGTTCCAATCGTATTATTATCTATTTTCTGAAAAGCTTTTAAAGAAGGATTTGTTCATATACCATTTATAGCCTGATTCATATAACACTTTATACCTAAAACATGTCAAAGCATTTTTAATGGCTGTTGACAGTATTTTTTTTTTAATGTATTGAGTGATAAAGACATATCCAAATATCCTTTTGTAAAAGCCTTTTTTATATAATATGTCAACGAAATTAAACAATAACTTTTAACCTGGCTTTACCCAATGTTCAGATTTTGTTCTGGAAATGTATGCAAAAGCATAATTTGCATATTGAAACAAACTTTCAGAAAACTTGTACTACACATAATAATTATCTTAATGTAAGTTATCAACTGGGGAGGTTTCATGGTGATATCTAATAGTTAACATTTTATAGTAAGTAAAACATATGGCCATATAGATAATGGTATTAGAACTGAAGTACAATATCCTGTAATTTGCAGTTGTTCCCTACTGCAGTAGTTACAAACTGATGGCAACATTTGATTAATGAAAAGTCTAAATTAAACTAAACGTCATGCCTGAGTATCCACCCTATCCCTGAAGTGTTATAGGAAAACTAAAAACACCGTAAAGAGGCAATTAAATAAAATTTTGAGAGCACAGAAAATATTGATAACATTAGAAAAAACTCAAACACGTCACTTTGTTCAGATAACAAAGACTCTTTAGAACAGACACCCTTTTACAAACTGAATGGCAAGTATCGAGTCGCATATTGATTAAAGAAAAGTATAAATTAAAACAAATGCTATTTGCAGCTCTTACTCAGAGAAGAAGCAACGTTATCTTTTCCAATGGCAGCAAAGTTGTTTCTGTACAATAATACTCCTTTATTTTTCAAACCGTAAAACAATCGGCAATTAAATATCGTATAGTTAATGGTGTTGAGAGCACAGTTAAAATATTGTTTATCTTTCCTTATAATGAGAAGCTTGTGACACGTCATATAATTAAAATCAGATAAATAGGACTCCTTTAGAATAGCCGTATTCTACTGTTTTGGTGGAGGGTAATAAAATACTATAAAACATGTCCATCTTGACTTACATTCTCTTCTGGCAAGGGGAAAACCAAGGGGGGGGGGGGTCGACAGTCCAGCGGGGGCTCAATCATTTTTCACGGCTTACTGGCAGGATAGCTAGCTAACGTTACCTTGCTAGCCAATCGGAAAGTCAGTTACCAACAATAACCAATGGGCTAACCGTGTGTCCTTTTTTTTTTTTTTTTTTTGCGTGATGAACAGAGGGGGGCGGGGTGACTTTTTGACTTCAAAAAACAATCGGAATTTTACAGTATTCTCACTGCACTGTTAAGGAGTTGGTCACGATAAAATTTGTTAGGATTTCCATAACAAGGTGCACTTTTTCTGTATTTCTCTAACTTTGCACTGATGAGAGGTCGAAACGCTGAATCTCTGTACTTGATGCCCATTGTGCCTTTGAGATTGATATTGAGAGAAATGTTCTGGCCAGCAATGGTGAGGTGGGTTAAAGGGTAGTGCTGTATTTGGTGTGGGGTTCCATTCAAGGCTTTTTCAATGAAGCTCCTTGTAATAGAGGGGGGCAAGAACAATGGAATTAATAAAGCAACTATAGGCAAAATTGTATTCAATTAATGGATTATCAATACAATTTATTCTGATAGCAGAGAAATGTGATGTCTATGGGAGAATGAAAAAATGAAGCTCCTTGTTCAACAATGCTTTAATAAAGCTCTCTTTAAGTCTCTATTTAACACTAATTGTGATAGCACACTGTGATGTCTATGGGGGAGAATGAAAAAACTGCGGTTCAGATCAGCTCTCTTTAAGTCTCTATTTAACACTAATTGTCTGCCACCGGGTACAATGTCCCATGAAACTATGACGAATTGCTTTATGGCACAAGGAAGTGCATCACTAAATCAGGAAGAGATGCCCTCATAACAAACCTTTTCTAAGAGCAACTTTGAGACAGCACTAAGATAGTTGGAGTGGTTGTTTTGACTTTGTCTCGCTAGCATTTGCAATAAGACATACATAGGGCTAAGCCAAAGAGGCATACCAGAAATCTTAATACCCCTGTAATCAGTCAAATATTTGCTTGAAAATAAATCCTATTTTAAAGTAATCTGATTGATATTTGGCCGAGCAAGTTCCTAGCGCTATCTTTATGTTTGAACTAGCTAGCTAGTATCACATACAATTCATACTCTACATGAGACACAACTAGCCACCGAATTTGGGTTAAACCTAAAACATCTCTTTAGATGGATAGGAAGGATTTCAGCGTTTTCAAACAGAGGGTGAATAGAGGTGCTGCAGATCCAGGCAGTTTAGAAAAATTTTTTATTGACCATTAAAGCGCATCAACCTATTCTAGTAGAACTCCTAAATAAAGGTAAGAACACAAGTTAACAAGGGGCTTGGTAAAATATCTGACCAGGTGTATATAATTTATTTCTATATTTCAACAGCAACGAAAAGGTACATTTTGGTAACTTTGAAAGGTAAAGAAAATGGCTTAATGACCAATTTATCCAATCATTCCAATCCCCCCCCTCGTGTGAACAAGAATAGACTGACGAGTTTCAGAAGAAAGTTTTTTTTTCCTGGCCATTTTGAGACTTTTTCTAATGATAAGTTAGTCTTTCAACACAATAAACTTGGATTAAATAAACACAATGTTACATAGTGTCACAAAAAAACTGAAGTGTGTGTTACAGCACAAGATTACTGCTTTAAAATAGCTCCTTAAATGTCAATTTTTTCATCCGTTTTTCATGTCTATAATGCAAATTCTAAATTGTTTTGTAATTAAGCTCCAGTTAGACATTTCAAACAATACAAAGATGTTTTATCTGGGTAACTGATCGTATAGGCTTTTTCCACCAACTTGGAACGGTTGCTGTTCCGGTTTGTCCACCTAATATTTAACCGTTCTGATCATTTCGACCAAACATAAATTGGTTAGAAATCCTAAAAGTTGGTTCCCAGCTGAAACCAAAAGATTCCAGACTTTTTCTGGACCTAAAGTGTGAACCATGATTACATCCATGTACAAGTTGGAAAGAGACGACGGAGAAGGCAGCAATGAAGAAATTAAGTAACAAATCGTCAAACAAAAAGAGCGTGCAGCGGTTTGCCGACAAAACCCATTATGACAACCAGATTGTCTGTAGATAATTGTAGTGTTTGTCGATCAAATATGTAACTTGGAATAATTCCATTAGCCTACATGTTGTTACACCATGATAACTATCCAAATTTCAGTAGGCAATATTGTTCGGGAGGCAATTTTAAACACTCCGCTGATGATGTATCCTTGATTACAATGGTTCTGCTCAAAACTGGTGAAAACGCGGGCTGGATAGCACCAAGGTTACAAGATTGCTGAAGGGAACCAGTTCAAGACCCAGAGCTAATTTGGAGGAAAAAGCCTAAGAGTGGTTTTGCATGTAAGAACACATTGGCTTACATGTTGTGCAAGGAACGGGATTTTGCGAGAACAATAGACAGAAGTGCAGCTGCTTGGTTTTTGTTTTTTTTACCGTTATTTAACCAGGTAAGTCCAGTTAAGAAAGAGTTCTCTTTTGCAGTGGCGTCCTGGCCCCGTAGGGAGAAATGAGTCACCGTATTGCCCAGATGCTGATGTAGTGATGTTCCCACAAGTATCCTTATCATGTAAGTTAGAGGGCACTGAGTAAAGGGCTAGTGGCTTTACTTTATGTTAAATTTCCCATTTACTATTGTTATGTGAAAGAAACAAGTCCATGTTTTATATCTTCCAAATAATGAATAAGCTCCACTTGATCATGGAGGATTGGTGACACTGCAAAATGAGCAATGAGAATCTTTGCCCTCAATACGCAGTTGCCCGCATGGTCAGTGATAGTGGACCAACAATCTTTCATGCAGGCATTGTTGATCACTGTTCATGATAGTGAAGAGTTAGTTCACGAGAAAAGAAGCAGGAGAAGGGAAAGAGAGTGGGAGAGGAGAGGTAAGGGCATTAGTTGGAATGTGCTTTAGCAATACTATACCTGTATCAGTCTGTCTGCCAGAGCAGCACTCTCCTACAACATCAGTGAAGAAATGTCAAATAATCAAAACCAGGAGTGGGAAAGGAGAAGGGACAAACAGATGGATTAAAAGAGTAAATAACAAAAAAACGATGAGGGAATGTAAAAAAGCCAATAGTATATAGAGGAAGCAGAGTTAAAAAGAAAGAGAAATAATATTAAACGGTGGAGGTAATTAAAAAGAAAGAAGAGAAAATCAGAGAAATTAGTGAGAAACTCTCATTGAAGAAAAGACAGAAAAATTAAAACGAAGCTCCCTCTCTTTTATGCGTCACTACTTTGAGAACATCAAGCCATTGCCTCTTGTAGTTGCATTAACTTAACCTCAGACATAAACATCCAACCTCACAAAACTAACATGGTTTGTTGACAGGATACAATATACGCAAATAGTCAAGCACTAAAAATCTCTCAAACTAGTTTTATTATAATAGTAAAACACTATATTTATCCTACTATATTTATTTTACCTATCCTGGTAAAGTGTTACATCACAATGTTTTGTTGAATATGATATGGTTTATGTTGTGAACTGATTGTTCTTAACCATTAATCCAAGTATTAGTAGTGTATATTGCATTAGAATTTGCATTGCTAATAAATATCTAATGTTAACCCCTACAAATCAAACTAATCATTCATTGTTTTTTTTGGCTTGCTAGTGCTTTATTAGATTTTTGTCCTGTTAATGTAAACCTTTGTTAGCTTTTCAAGACCTTTGACAAGTGAAGTTTCTTAGAATGATAATCAATCCCATAAAGACTACATTACTATTATATGTATTGTGCACACTACAACTGCTTAAAAGTGGCATAATATGTCTCTTACCTTCTCTAGAGTCTCTATCCTCTGTTTCAGAAGCCTGTTCTCTGTGCGTAACCGCTAGAGATGGGAAGAGAGAATAGGTTAACAGAAAAAGTGTGCAGAATGGATCCTATACTGTACACAGAGAGGCCTATTGGTTAACTTATTGTTGTTGCAATATTGACTAAATAGTAGATATGTATTGTTTACAACGGCTTTATTGAAAACACATGAAATAAACTCCAGCACACCTTTATCTCGATCTGCTCTTCCATCTCCTTGTTCTTGATTGTGGTGTACTCCTTCTCAAGCCTAGAATATAGTTGTTATTGACGTATCAATATACAATTAAAGCAGCAAGCATATTTTTATGGGTCCCTTTTATATGCCAGGTCATCTCATGAAAAAAATTAGTTTTTTTTCCCTCCAATTTCATGTACAAATTTCATGTCAGTTTGGCATATTTCAGAGCCAGTATAACAAAGAGCAAAAGTCTAAGTAATAATTTCCGAGTTAGGGTTTTGGTTAGAGAGATCAATATGTGGCCTTTATAGCGTCGCCATATGTTGGATGTCAAAACGTGCTTAGTGACCAGATTGTCATGAGGGAGTGCAAGACATTTCATAAGGATTGGACTCATTTTGAGCAATAAGGATTTATGTGATAAGCCACACCCACAAAGCCAACCATTGGTCCAATCTAAGATCAGAGATGCATTGATACTATTTTTTGGAGACACATACAAGTACTGATACTTAATGTTGAGCACTCGCCGATCTGAGTACTTTCAATAATACTGTCAAATCACATGCAGCCTGAATAAAACTACTTTCTAATTGAGCAATCGTAGTAGGGTTAATTAATAATAAATAAATAATGAATAACAAATTACCTTTAGGCTATATAATAATAATAATAATAATAATAATAATAATAATAGATATAACTGCAAGCAGTGATACGGTGGCCAGCATCTAAAAAGAATGACAGAAAAAAGAACATAAAGGGGAAAAAAATAAGAAATTTAAAAATAGCATAAAAAAGAAAAAATAAGAAGAAAAGAGAGAAATTTGTTTGGAATGGTCATAGAACTCTCAGCAAATGGAGGTTGTACACCCCCCAACCTACACTACCTTCAGTATCCTAAGGATGATGTGCAAAATTCAAAACATAATATGTTGCTAAACTATATGCACCACCAGCAAACCACTCGAATAGTGCTTTTTTTTTTTTTACTTGCAAAGCGGCAAGCCAGTCAGAGCAAAACGGCAATCCAATAGGAACATTTGAGAAAGTTGTATTCGTTTGTTGATTTTTTAATGGTTGGTGTAAGGATTAGAAGTTATGAAACTGGGGAAATGGTTGTAAAGAGTCATGTTTCTTCAAGTACAAAGATGAATAAATGTCTGCCATGAACTCAAAAATAAATTGTCGCTGTCCGTTCGCACAACTGTGCTCGTCTCACACACACAGGCTTTCTGAGAAGTTTGCAGCCGTGATGAGAAGTTATGAACTGAGGAAATGGCTGTAAATAGTCATGTTTCTTTGATGACCCCGAGCTCCAAAATAACTGTGCTTGTCTAATAACACAAATATTTTTATACAGATTGATTGAAATTGGTCACATTTTGAAGCAGTTACAAATAGAAATGTACAGCACCGTCCACAGTAATAATTTTGATGCACTGTGAGCTAAATTTAAAAAATATGAAACAACCCCAACTTGCTCCTATAGTAGACGATCTTAGGATGATATACAGTGATTTTGGTGTAATTTGGTTTTATGGTGTCGGAGGAGTTGATTCAAATAGATATGTGTCAAAGAGTAAAGTTCAACCAAAAAAGTCACAAAACCGATATTTATTAAAAACATGTATTTCTAAGATAACGTTTATTTATTTTTCAGTTGAACCAGTGAGATATGGCAAATTTAATGTACAGTAGTGACTACAGTAATACATTTTGATGTGCTGTGAGCTCATTTGTAGAGATATCAACAAGATATTTTATATTTTATGTTGAGCGTCTGAAGATGCTATCCTGTAATTTTGATGAGATTTGGATGTATGGTTTTGGACCTGGACCCTTTGGGTAGACCACTAGTTTTTGAAACTTCACAATTTTGAGTGGACGTGGAAATGTGTGCAAATGTTGGTGCATTTATAACCATGGGAAGTAGAAAATTGAGGAGAATAATAATACTACGTACAATTACAATATGTGCCCGGCTGCACCAGCCGCCTAATAATAATGATAATGATAATAATGATTAATAATAATAATAATAATAATAATAATAATAATAATACTAATATATATATTGTGGTGCCCCGGCCTATGGCAGGACCCCCACTGAGGAGGTAACAGGGAAGAGGCGGCCCTTTAAGGCTACGCTCTATTTAAACCTGGAGTTGCAGCTGGCAAGAGGGAGAGAGCTCTAGAAGCAGAAGACAGGACGTGAAGAGTGACAGAAAGACAAAAACCAGGCAAGTGGAAGAACGGGGACGAACCCACGACAGAGGAACAAACAAGGAAACCAGTACAGGTTGGCGGCCCCTCTCTCCCCCCGGTTACCACATGACCCATTCCCCTTTTTCTTTCTCTCTCCCAGGAGGAGCCTGGCTGCCCACCACAGAAGTGAAGACCCCAGTCCGGGAAGAAGTTTTGACCCCCCCCCCCCCCCCAACCTTCAAATGTTCAAATGCAAATGTTGGCTTGAAGTAACATTGTACCATTATGGAATGGCAATTGTTGGTGTGTGTGTGCGTGCGTGCATGCGTATTTAGGGTTATATATTGTTCAAAAGCATAAGAGTCATCATAATATTTGATTTGTATTTCTACAAATGAACCTAGATACGTTTGATTATGTTAGTTGTAATAAAGTTCAGGATATTACACTGTATAGTCTACTATGTCAGGAAAGACACACACCAGGACACTGAAAACAAAAACAAAAATATGAAACAGAAATGATCAAACACTGAAATGTGACTCACTATCTTGTTTTGAAGAGGGTTGTGATAGTTTGGTTTGATAGATTGTTGATGTAAAGTTTGCTTTAATATGCCTACTGTTACGTCCCCCACTGTGTTCTGTGTCCGTATTGTATTATTCTGTGTGTGTATGCATTGTGTTGTGTTCTTTTCCGTTTTCCCCTTCACTATCCTTCCTACATGCAGGTGGCCGTGCCCTATTGACCGCTCTCTATTGGCTTCTCCGTCCGTCATTCATCATCATCCCGCCCGCTGACGGAGACCAATCAGGAGACGGTCCGTCTCTTTAAAACTCTACAGCCGTTTTCACCCGGAGGAGGGCGAGCACCGTTGTGGTCAGGAGGGTGACGTGTCCTTAGTGTATTGTTTGTGTTCGGTGCTAGTGCTCGTTCTCCCCGTAACCTGTGTTGTGTATTGTCCTTCGTGTTACTTGGCTGGGTGTTGTTGGTTGGAACTTGTGGTGTTGTTCGTCTAGTCTGTCTGGCGTTGAGTGTGTGTTGTTATTATTGTTTGCTTCTCCTCTGTGCTCCCGTTTGGGGACCTGTACTGTTCTGTTCCACCCCTATTTGTTATTGTCATTTGTTTCCCCACCCGTACTCTGTACGGTGTTTTCTTTTGGGGTTGGGCACAGGAGCACGGCTAGTTTAGACGCTCATGGGCTTACTCTTTGCACCACGTAGTTTACCCATGTCTAGCTCAGTAGTTTAGGAACGTGTGCCGTCCCCTGTATTTTCTCATAAATTTTGTTTTGGTTAGGCAGCTAGGCTGTTTATTTCTTTCTTTCCTTTTGGCACCGTTCGGTCCAACACCGTGCAAATCAATCCTGTGTGAGCCCAATTAAACTATTGTTTCATTGTCCTTTTGCCTCCCGTGTGCTTACATTTACCCCTCTCCCTCTCTCCCTGGAAAGTGTTCGTCCCTATTTCTCCCTAGAGTAGCCTCAGGGACGTAACATTTTTGGGGGCTCGTCCGGGATATTTCTATCTATACCTAACTGGGCGGGTTAGGTTTTCCCGGTGGTTAGCCAGGGCTTGTTGTGGTGGTGTTTTGTAGCACGTGTATTGTATTGATAGACAGTGAGTTTGTAGGAAATGGCTTCTTTTAAGTTAGAGCGTTTCTTGGCCAATCCGACCCTCGATCAGCTGGACAAGTGCCTTAAGACTGATTTATTGGCCATTGCAGGTCATTTTGAGTTTGAGGTTTCAAGGACGTTGAGTAAATCGGAGGTTAAAGAAATGGTGACTCAGATGCTGGTGGAAAAGGGAGTGTTTGGTCAAGGCGAGGCAGCGTCTGAGACTCAGGTTTCCGGGGAAACCCCGTCTCCTGGGTTTCCCACGGTCAAACCTCAGGCTACGTGGCCCAGAACCACCCTTTTCTCCCCTGTCGTGTCCGGCCTGAGTTCTGATGCGCTCCTTAAGATCCGCCTGACTCGCATACAGGTCGAGGCGCAGGAGAAGGAGCGCGCTGCCGAATATAACCATAGGCTGGCGATCCGCAGAATGGAGCTGGACGCCGAGAAAGAGCTTAAGAAGCTCGAGTTGGAGGCAGCACATGCAAGGCTTGCTGTGTCCCCGACCTCCTCTTATCCCTCAGGAACGGACCGATTTGAGGTGAGCAAACACATCGCGTTAGTGCCTCAGTTTAGGGAAGCCGAAGTAGACTCATACTTTAACGCATTTGAGCGTATTGCCACCTCGTTGCACTGGCCTACGGAGGTATGGTCCCTATTACTTCAGTGTAAACTGACTGGGAAAGCCCAGGAAGTTCTGTCAGCGCTATCTCTGGAGGATAGCTTGTGCTATGACATAGTTAAATCGACGGTATTAAGAGCATATGAGCTGGTACCGGAGGCGTATAGGCAGAGGTTTCGTGGCCATCGGAAAGCCCAGGCTCGTACCTTTATGGAATTTGCCAGGGAGAAAGAGACGCTGTTCGATCGCTGGTGTAGTGCCAGCAAGGTCACTGATTTTGGTGCCCTTCGTGAATTGATATTGCTGGAGGAATTCAAAAACAGCATACCCGAGCGTCTAGTAACATACTTAAGCGAGCAGAAGGTTGCGACATTAGCTCAGGCAGCGGTGCTCGCGGATGAATTTGCTATCACTCATAAAAGTGTGTCTGTGTATTCCCGAACAGAGAGTAGAGCTCCTGCCCCGTTCCCATCCACAGTAACCCCAGGCAGACCTTCAACTCGTCCCAAGGAGGACAGAGAATGCTTTTACTGCCACAAGTTAGGTCACGTTATTGCCGACTGTATAGTGTTGAAACAAAAGCGTCCACTGCCTGATAAGGATAAGCATACAAAGGGGGTGGGGTTAGTCCGCACCGTTTCGCGTCCTGCTACGGTGGCGCCGATTAAATCGAGTGGTGGAGTGTCTCCTGACGCTAGCTATCAGCCCTTCTTGCTAGACGGTCTGGTGTCTCTCCTTAGTGACCCGACAGATCAGCGGCCCGTCCGCATCCTACGGGACACTGGCGCATCACAATCTTTTATTCTGTCCAATGTACTGCCTCTGTCTAGTGAGTCCTCGTGTGGGTCTAGTGTATTGGTACAAGGGATTGAAATGGGATATATACCAGTGCCCCTGCATACTGTACATTTCCATTGTAAATTAATCAGTGGCGTGTTCCAGGTCGGCGTGCGACCCACATTACCAGTAGGTGGAGTGTCATTCATTCTGGGTAATGATTTGGCTGGGGGTAGAGTAACCCCGATTATGGAAGTATTAGAGCAACCAGAAGCCCAAGCTGAAGATTTGGTTCGAAATTTCCCGAAAGTCTTCCCAGCCTGTGTGGTTACTCGCGCGCAGGCGCGTAAGCAGGGTGAAATAGTTAACCTGTCTGATTCTGTTTTAGCTCCAGTTCTCTCTAGTGACGTCACAGAGTCTCCCTTGATGGGTGGAGAGGTTCCCCATGTCAAAGAGAAAGCTATTGAGGGTGAGACTCTCACGTTACCTATGACCCGCCAGAAGTTGGTGGCGGCACAGAGAGGTGATCCGACCATAGCGAAGTATTTTGCTATTGTTACAGGGGGGCTACAAAAAAACGACGTCACGTATGTAGTGGCGAATGAGATCCTTATGCGTAGATGGGTCTCTCGTACTCACGCAGGTCAGGAATGGAACGTGGTTAACCAAATTGTGATTCCGGTAGAGTACCGGCAGAGAATACTGTCCCTCGCTCATGATAACCTGTGGTCTGGACATATGGGCATTCGTAAGACGTACGATCGTGTCCTTAGGCATTTCTTTTGGCCAGGATTAAAACGAGAAGTGGTAGAGTACTGCCGTACCTGCCACCACTGTCAGTTAGCGGGGAAACCGAACCTGATTGTCCCTCCCGCTCCCTTATGTCCGATACCGGTGATGGGAGAACCCTTTGAACACGTACTAGTAGACTGCGTTGGGCCATTGCCCAGATCAAGAACTGGTCATGAGTATCTTTTGACGATTATGTGTATGGCGACTCGTTACCCAGAGGCTATTCCCCTTAGGAGAATAACTGCGCAGGCGGTTATCAAAGCCCTAGTAAAGTTCTTTTCTACTTTTGGGTTGCCAAAAATAGTACAGACCGATCAGGGTACCAATTTTATGTCGAACGTTTTTAAGCAAGTGATGAAAACTTTGTCTATCCGGCACAGGATATCTAGTGCTTATCACCCGGAGAGTCAAGGTGCGTTGGAGCGGTGGCACCAAACTTTTAAAGCGGTGCTACGTAAATACTGTTTGGAGACAGGAAAGCAGTGGGATGATGGGGTACCCTTTGCGCTATTCGCTGTGAGAGAGATTGTGCAGGAATCCCTCGGGTTTAGCCCGGCTGATCTTGTGTTTGGTCACACCGTCCGTGGCCCTCTACGAGTGTTAAAGGATCAGCTCCTAGAGTCCTCCTGTCCTTCTACTTCCCCGACTCAACCTGTGTTGACTTATGTCAGCAAGTTCCGTGCTCGTTTGCATGAGGCCTGTGCCTTTGCAAGAGAAGCTCTCTCCTCTTCTCAGGGGAATATGAAACGGCGGTTTGATCGGCACGCTGTTTCCCGTTGTTTTCTCCCTGGAGACAAAGTATTAGTTTTGCTACCAATCTCAGGTTCCTCACTCTTAGCACGTTTTTCAGGACCTTACGTTGTTGAGAACAAATTGAGCGAGACCGATTATGTGATTAAGACTCCCGATAGGCGGCGTCAGTCCAGGGTCTGTCATGTCAACATGTTGAAGCGTTACCATGCCCGAGGAGAATCTCATCCCGAGGTCACAGATGAAGCAGCAGGGCCCGCTGTAGAGTCTAGTAAGCCGGTGGTGTTACTCTCCATTTCAGGTAACGTTGCTGTTGAGGACAGCGATGATGTGGAGTTACGCAATATTCCCAGGATGACGCCCCGATTGGACAACTCAGCCATGTTGCAATCACTTGCGTCCCATTTAGATCACCTAAGTAGGGAGCAAGGTCTGAGCATCACCGCTTTAATAAACAAGTTTTTATGTCTGTTTGGTGACGTGCCCACCTGTACAAACGTGCTGGAACACGATATTGATGTGGGTTCGGCTCGTCCTATTAAACAACACCCCTACCGCGTAAATGCCTTTAAACGCTCTGTAATGAAGCAAGAGGTGTCCTATTTATTATCTAATAAATTAGCCACCCCAAGCTCCAGCCCTTGGAGTTCCCCCTGCCTGTTGGCACCCAAGCCCGATACCACGTTTCGGTTCTGCACGGACTTCAGGAAAGTAAATAAGGTCACAAAGCCTGATTCCTATCCCCTTCCCCGAATCGACGATTGTGTAGACACTATTGGAGCAGCCCGCTACGTAACGAAGCTCGACCTGTTGAAGGGATATTGGCAGGTGCCCCTCACTGCGCGGGCATCTGAAATATCCGCCTTCGTTACACCTGACGATTTTCTGCAATATTCCGTGATGGCTTTCGGCATGCGAAACGCCCCGGCTACATTTCAGAGGTTAGTGAACCTAGTCTTGGCAAAAATCCCCGCATGTACCGCTTATCTAGACGATGTGGTGGTATACTCGTCTGATTGGAGTCTGCATATGCAGACGCTGAGGACTGTGTTTGAGCGGTTGGCAGAGGCCAACCTAACTCTAAACCTCACAAAGTGTGAGTTTGGGAAAGCCACCGTTACCTATTTGGGTAAACAAGTAGGAGGAGGGCAAGTGCGTCCTGTGGAAGCGAAGGTAGAGGCTATTACAGCGTTCCCAGCTCCAACCACCCGGCGGGAGTTGCGCCGTTTTTTGGGAATGGCCGGTTATTACCGTGGGTTTTGTCGCAACTTTTCCTCGGTTGTAGCCCCATTAACTGGTCTGATTAGCCCCCTAGTGCCCTTTGTGTGGAGCAACGAATGTGAATCGGCGTTCGTATGTGCTAAAGCACTGCTCTGTAGTGCTCCTGTCCTGGCTGCGCCAGATTTTGAGCGGCCGTTTAAATTAGAGGTTGACGCAAGCGCCGTTGGTGCTGGGGCGGTTCTGGTCCAGGAGGACGCAGACGGCCTAGACCACCCTGTTTGTTTTTTTTCGAGAAAGTTTAACGGCTCTCAAACCCGCTACTCGACTATTGAGCAAGAGACCTTGGCCTTACTCCTCGCCCTGCAGTTCTTCGAGGTGTACGTTGGGTCGAGCACTCTACCCGTCGTTGTGTACACGGATCACAACCCATTGGTCTTCCTGAACCAGATGTGCAACCATAATCAGCGCTTGATGCGTTGGGCTTTGCTAGCACAGGGTTACAATTTGGAGATCCATCATAAAAAGGGGTCCGATAATGTATGTGCGGATGCGTTATCTAGGATGCCCTGCTCAGTGGTGTAATGGGTATTCTTTGTGTGTGTTAGTTGCCTAAATGGCTTCAGTTGCAAGCCAGTAGTGGCTTGCTTTTATGGGGGGGAGTGTTACGTCCCCCACTGTGTTCTGTGTCCGTATTGTATTATTCTGTGTGTGTATGCATTGTGTTGTGTTCTTTTCCGTTTTCCCCTTCACTATCCTTCCTACATGCAGGTGGCCGTGCCCTATTGACCGCTCTCTATTGGCTTCTCCGTCCGTCACTCATCATCATCCCGCCCGCTGACGGAGACCAATCAGGAGACGGTCCGTCTCTTTAAAACTCTACAGCCGTTTTCACCCGGAGGAGGGCGAGCACCGTTGTGATCAGGAGGGAGACGTGTCCTTAGTGAATTGTTTGTGTTCGGTGCTAGTGCTCGTTCTCCCCGTAACCTGTGTTGTGTATTGTCCTTCGTGTTACTTGGCTGGGTGTTGTTGGTTGGAACTTGTGGTGTTGTTCGTCTAGTCTGTCTGGCGTTGAGTGTGTGTTGTTATTATTGTTTGCTTCTCCTCTGTGCTCCCGTTTGGGGACCTGTACTGTTCTGTTCCACCCCTATTTGTTATTGTCATTTGTTTCCCCACCCGTACTCTGTACGGTGTTTTCTTTTGGGGTTGGGCACAGGAGCACGGCTAGTTTAGACGCCCATGGGCTTACTCTTTGCACCACGTAGTTTACCCATGTCTAGCTCAGTAGTTTAGGAACGTGTGCCATCCCCTGTATTTTCTCATAAATTTAGTTTTGGTTAGGCAGCTAGGCTGTTTATTTCTTTCTTTCCTTTTGGCACCGTTCGGTCCAACACCGTGCAAATCAATCCTGTGTGAGCCCAATTAAACTATTGTTTCATTGTCCTTTTGCCTCCCGTGTGCTTACATTTACCCCTCTCCTCTCTCCCTGGAAAGTGTTCGTGCGTGCATGCTATTTCAAAAGCATCCCTACAAATGAACCTAGATAGCCATATTACTATGTCAGGAAAGACACACACCAGGACACTGAAAACGAAAACAAAAATATGAAACAGAAATGATCAAACACTGAAATGTGACTCACTATCTTGTTTTGAAGAGGGTTGTGATAGTTTGGTTTGATAGATTGTTGATGTAAAGTTTGCTTTAATATGCCTACACTCTTCAACACATTCATACCTATGGGCTGTTCCACAATGATACCATGTTGCCTGAGGGTAAAGTAAAAAAAAAAAAACGTATGAAAACAGTGAGTTTTTCAATTTCAAATGGCATACTTTTGATAGTACATTTTGACGTGTATTCCAGTACATCTTACTAGACTTTTATGCAATGACTCTCTTTTTTTTAATTTTTTACCGTTATGGTACAGTGTTGCTTTATAGCAGACCTGGGCAAAAGGCGGCCCGCGGGGCTATATGCGGCCCGAAACATAATTCAAAATGGCCCGCGGAATCATGCTCAGATCACATTAAGAATTTGCAAAAGTTACGTTTTGAAAAACGTATTTGTAATTCAAATTAAAAGTCCAATGAATATTAGCCTCTGTCTTTGTGTAATTATATAACTCCCACCGGTTGTGGAACATATATTTTGAAGGCAGGCTTGGAAGGACAGGGCTAACCCCAAATATGTAGATGTACAGAGCGCCTAGAGCGCACACTAATTTAAATTGACAGTAAAATTGACCAATCATATCTTAACTCTAAATGGGTTATGGGTGGCCATTGTTTATTGTTATTAATATTGCTAACTTTGTGGCATGTTCCGCTGTTATGTGGGCACGAAACTAAATATGATTACAAATCACAAGCTAATGGAATAAAAAAACTATGAATAAACTAGCTAGCTAGGCTATCTAACTTGTTAGTTTATCATGCAAGTGAGAAACGTTGCTAATAATGAGGACACCGTTATCCATGCCATTCTCCGGATTGAATTAAATTAAAAGTTGGATGGGCTTTGTTTTCAAGTACGATCATCAGAGGGTAAGTTATTTAAAATATAATAGGCTACCATGCCAACTGTTTCTGATCTGGCCACTGTTTTAACGTAAGGTTTAGGTGCATATAGTAGGCTAGACAACCGTAACAGCTCCAATGTAACCAACGACAGCACATTCACGCAGCGGCGTAGAAAATCGCACTGTGTAGCGTTTTGAAACTGTTTGAATCGACACAAATATAACGTTTTTGTTGGTCTGAGTCTTTTATGTCATTCAAGAGTAGAACTTAGTTTCACAACATAAGTGTTAATATCTATACAGCTCTTGCTAATTCACAGTTAGCTTCCAAATAGCGTAGGTTTTGTTCTTACTCGAAAAAATCCTTAACTTTAAGCAGTTCAATACAAAAATGTTTTATTTAATATCAAACGATTTATGAATTAGTTTAGGCACATATCCTTAAGCCACTGATATTCAATATTTCCATATATCTGCCGCTATAAAATCAGTTGTCATTTTAAAACTCACCACTGCGCGGTGATAGACGCTGAACTTAGTTAGAATCTGCCTTTTTTAGATCAAAACGGCCAGTCAAAAATGGTACTCCCCTAGTGTTTAAGCCAAATTTCTGGTCCCTTCCCATAATATTATACGGCCACGCTTCGACTCATTTTCAAGACAACCCCTCTCGGGACATGACCTTGAGCGACGGCTCCGATCGGTCATATATAACTGACCTAAAATGTGTTTCAAATACTTTAATTGTGTTGCTACTACCTCAAAATGCATCCGTCGCTTGACAGCTTTTCACAGGACATAGAAGGAGGTCTCATTGAGGAGTGAGCCAAATATCACAACAATCACTTCGTGGAAATTAGAGATCCGCCCCCTTAAAGCATGTGATACATTTGATGCTTTGAAGTACTTCACTTGTGCCCGGACAGCGGTTAGAGCGATATCTTTCTCAACTTTCTGACTAATTTCATTTGGTCTGCGACGGGAAAACAATATAGTGAGACATAATCTCAGTGTATGTGTTCATTGGTTTTTCAGAATTTTGTGATGACCTGACAGCATGTCCGGGAAAATATTAACTGTGGATTATCCATCCATTAGATACTTAACAGCATGTATCCCAGCTGGAAAATATTAACAGGGCCGACACATAGGGACAGACAACAACTCACACTGGACAATTTATCACCAATTAACTTGTACTGTAAATTGAAATGATGCCCACGTCTGTGGGGAGAACACACAAACTCCTGTGGATTATTTCAGTAGAAATTTAAATGATGCGTCTGTGCCTGTAGCAAGTATTACTATACTAGCTTGCTAGCTAGTTTGTTTTGGTTTAGAATTCAGTCGTGTTGATTGAAATCCATAAAGCGAGACCTATTTTTTATGTTCTATGTATGGTTTTGTCAGTCAGTTTGGCTACATAGTCAGTTTGGCTACATTACATAGGCCTATTGCCTAACACATTAAATTTAAGCTTTAGCTGTCGATTGGTTGTGAATGTAAGTGATGCATTGGGAACATTATATGTGCCAAGCTAGTTGTTACATTCATGTTGTGGGGTCATTTTAAGTATCAAGGCAATTCATTTGTTAAGGCTATATTAATGTACCTAGCGGATTTGAAAAAAGTTTCATTTAAAATGCTTTTGCTAATAAATAACTTTATGTGCATGATAAGAGATCCTATCAGTTGTCTTGAGAAAAGTTGGACCTTTCCTTTCATGTTCTGTTTGTTATGTCTACCGAAGCCTTGGTTTCTTAAAAGATTGCGAGTGGCATGCATGCAGTATTTGTGACCACAGATGTTATTTTAGCATGCATGAAAAATCAGTGCATTAAGAAAACAAGATGTATTTATTAGTCAATTTATTGTCTTGTTTAAGTTTGCAGAGCAGACTGCAGAAATGAGCAGATCAGCTAGCCTACTTCCAAAAGTCGCGTGGAATTACATAGCTAAAAGATTCAGATCATCATTATAAAGAAGTTTGGGCAGAGAGCTTGACTTTTGCAAGATCGATTGGGCGAGAACTGTGGGGGAGGCAGGGAAAAACGATAGTATTTCAAGGAGAGAATATGCCTGTTTACTACCGCTTTATAGGCTAAATAAGCAGATATGTACAAATAATACTGAGCAATGATCTTGCAATGGGACCTACTAATGTCAAAGTTGGCCATAGGAGGTTTGAGCTTTTTGAAGACACCGCTTGGCTTTACCGAAGTATCAACTCGGTAAAATGAAAAACCTTTTTTCGACACTAAAACTGTAACTTTTAGATCAACTGAAAATTAATGAATTTGTTTTTATTAATAAACGTTTTGTAAGTAACACAAATTTTGAGCATTCACTGTTTAATCACTTGATTTAAAAAAAAAACTGAAAACACGTTAGTCCTGCCTACATATAGCCTGGCTATATGTTTAATAGGCTTTGCGGTCATGGAGGCTTGCATGACATTTTGTTTTGTGTGGTAGGAGGGTGAACGATAGGGTTGCTGACTCTGGCTACCTTAGCCGTTTTAACAGAGGGGGTGGATGTCATGGGTTTTTGCAAGGCCGACCCTTTGTCAGTTACCATATTCCGCTTAAGTGCATTTACTTTTGTGTGATGATGTGATTGTTTGAGGAGGATTTGCATTTTTGTTAAGAAATTAGCTGTTTGCTTCGGGGATAACTAGTTATCCCCCCCCCCCCTAGTTATTAATTAGGGGAAACTGATCAAAGGGCGGCCTACTTTTTCATCCTCTTGGGGTTGTATTTGACCTGGTAGGACCGCAGGATAAGCTTGTCTGGGCAGCTGTCAAACTGGTGGGGAATCACCTTCTGGAAGTGCTGCCAGAGAGGGAGAGAAAAATTAAATGTACTGCATAGGTATTCAGTCATTCATAATTTACTACACTGTAGACCGACAGACACATATATTAAACATGACAATATGTTGGGCATACAATATTGTGTGAAGGTTTCAATAACTCATTATTAACCATTTATTCCACTATTTTGTATGGTCGTGTGGGCAGGGGAAATTACCTGGGACATGCCTTCCATATCCAGCTGAATGAGGTCAGTCTGGTTGTACTGTAGAATGGCCATACCAACGCGGAATATAATCTCAAGGCCCTTAAGAAATTACAGAAAATATGTATGAACAATTATGAAGAGGCTTTGATTAGGCCTAGCATTAAGGCATCACATTCCTTGCAGGAAATTTGAATATTATATATGTATATTATAGGAATGGCAAGATGGGTCTGTGAGATGAAACAGACTGAGCTTGCGAGCTCTGTATGGCTCTATACTATACAGTATAGGCTAACATAACACAGCATATGTTTTTCTCTCACCTCATATATAAAGATGTCAAAGATGCGTGTGGCCACTGGTAAAGGGAGGAAGGTGAGGAAGAGGGTGAGGAACCATGAAGAGGCGTACATGGAAGTATGGAAACTTTGAGAACGGAAGTGGATATTTAGCTCCGGAAGCTGCTCCTGGGGAATGGGGGAAAGATAAATGTAAAGAAGGGAAAAGAGTCAGGACTGTAATCCACATTGATACAGTCATAGCCTGCAGATAATAAGCAGCTCAATGAACCAAGTAGCAAGTTGTTAAATAGAGGTAAAACAAAACAATGCAGGCTGTATTTATATACCCCTGTAGACGCAATTGTCATAGCAACGCCCTTTTATTCAATATGTTCAACATTAAAGAACGGCATATGGTTCCAGTAATTAGTACCTACAAATCTTACTTATGCTTGGTATTATAGACAGTGCACCTTACCTGTAGCAGGTATTCAAACTGATAAATACATAGTCCAAGCTCAGCCATGGAGGGCTTGAACAGTTCCCTCAGACGGTACTCCTGCATCAATCGCACAAACACGCAGAAAGCCTCTTCCTCTGGCATCTCCACAGCACACGAGCAAAGGAAAATGTGCGAATGTATTTATACAATACACATTGTTTATGTATACAACTGTATATAGACTATGCGGAAAGATGAATTCACATAACATCATAAATTTTTTCCTAAAACATGCATGACTTACACTACACAACTTTTAAATATTTAAGATCGCTGTTGTGCACACACTACATGACTGTCTCATAATCGGGTATCTTGAAGTTGTTGTGGGGTTCACACAACATGACTGATCAGCAAAAGGGGGGTCACACATTACAAGATGTTTCACAAGGAGGAATCACAGACAAGTCTCCAAACTACGTTTAGTCACGAAAACACGCACAAGAATATGTTACAACTTCTCACCCTTGTTTTTGTCTCATATTCTCTTTCACTGCCAGCGACAGTCACAAAAGCGTTCACACTACAGGATTTGGACTCTCCAACGAGACCAGATATTAAACCTGCTAGATATCCAGACGGGCGTTGCGAAGCATTAGTGACGCATTTGCGACTGTATTAGATTGCGCAATGAGCAGTTCACAATACACGGTCATCACACATGAGACCGCGCTACGATATGCCACCAATCTGCCCCTGATCTGGGACTTTTTTGCTTTTATTTAAACTTGTCGGTGAGCAGAAAATCGGGCTAAAATCGTGTAGTGTGTGGAGTCAGCATTACTTTGCAATCAGGACACCTACCTGCATAAGAAGCAGGCCGACGATAAATGCACTCCCCTGGCAGTAGCCCACCTCTCGGTCCACCAAAGAATATGCCTGAGAGACACACATACCACACCATAACAACATTACTTCTTTCATTCTCCTTTCCTCGTCATTTATTCCACAGCAGTTGGAATTTGACAGGGGCAATTAAAACACGACTTGACAATTTAACGATTTGATTTGACAAAGTTCAGAGGCCAACCCTAAAGACAATTTATATTTGGTTCTCCTTACCTTCATGACATTGAAGAGCACCTCCTGGCCAAGGCTATCCTGTCCTTTGAAAAACTCATGCTCTGGATAAGTGCGGGCAATGTCCCGGCGAATCAGCTTCTCGCAAGGTGAGGACATCTTGAGCAACTCAGAGTACTGGTTCTTCACTGGCATGTCAGTAGCATTGCCCAGCAGCTGCCACACAATGGCCCGGAAGTGGTGTGGAATGCCCTTCCTGATCAACTCCTGGAGAGAGGAGAAAGCAGTCCATATTTGGATTTAAAGAGAGAATTTTAAAGCCGCTTTAGGCAACATTGTTGTATTAACATATTACCAATACCTTTCTAGAGTGTCTATGGGAGAATTAACAAATCACCGTTCAGATCAGTCCTCTTGAAGTCTCAATATTCAATACAAAAGTTGTCTGCCGACAGGCGTGATCTCCCGTGGAACAGTGACGATTTGCTTTACAGCACAAGGAAGTGCATCACTAAATCAGGAAGAGATGCCCACACTTGAAGTATAGCCGTTGATCATGCTAGTGACATGCAGTGACCGCGAGCCTTCTGCATGTCTTCTTTGCGACGGTTAGGTAAAATAATTGCACTAAGCAAACGGTAGGGGTCACCAAAATCACCTCCTACAAATAAACTACACATTGCCACTTTAACTTATATAAGTCTTCTACATACAGTGGTATAGAATATCGTCTGTACTTTGTCATCAGTCCTGTCCGCTTTTCCTTTCTATGGCTCCTCTCTCATCACCTCACTCGCCATTCAGTACACTTTGTTGTGGTTTCTTTTCTGTTTCCTTAAGTAATCCATCCTTTTGTCGTGCATCACAACATACCCTTTTTAATTTGCAACCTTCCCCATCTCATCACAGAAAAAAAGCCACTTGAAAGATAACTATTGCATCCAAATGAATCAACCCTCTTTCTGACCTCTTCCTACCCACCTTGAGCAACTTATCTTTCTTGCGTCGCCACTCCTCCCACTCATTGACTATGCGTCCCCAGAGGATCCAGGTATCTTCCTCGAGGTGTGACAGATTGGATGAAGCCGAAGAGCTGGATACCATTGAGGAGCCACTATTCCGTCTTGAACCACTTATGGAGCGCATGGACTTAGAGTCTGCCTCCAGTAGCCTGAGGAACAGAAAAAAGTTACAGTGCATTCAGAAATTATTTAGACCCCTTACATTTTTCCACATTTTGTTATGTTACAGCCTATTATTCTAAAATGGATAATATTCATTATTGTCTCGTAAATCTACACACAATACCCCAATGACAAAGAAAAAGCAGGTTTGTAGAAATTTGTGCAACTCTTAAAATAAAAACTGAAATATCACTTTTACAAAGTATTCAGACAGTCAAAGTACAGTATATTCAGACAGTCAGCTATGACACTCAAAGTTGAGCTCAGGTGTATCCTGTTTCCATTGATCATCCTTGAAATGTTTCTACACCTTGATTGGAGTCCACCTGTGGTAAATTCAGTTGATTAGATGTGATTTGGAAAGGCACACACCTGTCTATGTATGGTACCACAGTGCATGTCAGAGCAAAAAAACAAGCCATTAAGTGGAAGGAATTGTCAGTCCTCTAAGGTAGGATTGTGTCGAGGTACAGATCTAGGGATGTAAGAATTAAAAAAAGGTTTCTGCAGCTTTGAGGTTCTTCAGCATCATTCTTAAATGGAAAAAGTTCACAACCACCTGGACTTGTCCTAGAACTGCCCACCTAGCCAAACCGAGCAGTTGGGGTAGAAGGGCCTGGGTCAGGCAGGTGGCAACCAATAGTCACACTGAAAGAGTTCTTGTGTGGAGATGGAAGAACTTTCCAGAAGGACAACCATCTCTGCAGCACTCCAACAATCAGGCCTTTATGGTAGAGAGGCCAGATAGAAGCTACACTTCAGTAACAAGGATGTGACAGCCCGCTGGAGTTTGTCAAAATGCACCTCAAGGACTCTCTGATAATGAGAAACAAGATTCTCCGGTCTGATGAAACCAAGATTGAACTCTTGGGCCTGAATGCCAAGCGTCACGTCTGGAGGAAACCAGGCACCGCTCATCACCTGGCCATTACCATCCCCATTGTGAAGCATGGTGGTCGCAGCATCATGCAGTGGGGATGTTTTTCAGGAACTGGGAGACTAGCCAGGATTCAAGGAAAGATGAGCAGAGCAATGTACAGAGAGATCCTTGATGAAAACCCACTCAAGAGCGCTCTGGACTTTAGACAGGGGTGAAGGTTCACCTTCCAACAGGACAGCGACCTAAGCACAGCCAAGACAACGCAGGAGTGGATTCAGGACAAGTCTGTGAACGTCCTTGAGCGGCCCAGCCAAAGCCCGGACTTGAACCCAATCGAACACCCTGGAGAGACCTGAAAATAGCTGTGCATTGACGCTCGTCATCCAATCTGACAGAGCTTGAGAGGATCTGCAGAAAAGAATGTCCTCCGTGTAGAGAATATTCCATAATCTTTAGGGTTAGTCTAAAAAAATTATTCATAGCTTGCATTTGATGCATGTGGATTTTTTTTTAATCTTGAATTGTCTGGGTTTTCGTGCATTGTAAAAATGATGGTGATATGTCTAAACAAAACAATCATTATGAATCCTTTCAGGAGTTTCCTAAACAATTTCTCAATGCATCAGTGCATTAGCTGCAAGGGTGGCTGTGGCTCAGGAGGTAGATCCAAGGGTTGGCGGTTTGATCCCCAGCTCCTCCTGTCAAAGTGTTCTTGAGCAAGACACTGAACCCCAAGGTGCTCCCGATGTGCAGGCAAGTGCCTTGCATGGCAGCTCTGCCACCATCGGTGTGTGAGTGTGAAGAGCAGAAAGAGCTTGGCTAGAAAAAGAGCATAGCTGCAACAAATAGTAGAACCCATTTTACTGTATGTACCCAGCCCCAGTGGCACGGAAACTATTTTTGTAGTGGGGGTTCTGAAAAAGCCAAGTAACAAAAAATTGCGCGGTGGCAATTTATTTTGGAGCTCAGGGTCGACACTGCACTTTTATTCGTTTTTGTACTTGAAGAAACATGACTCTTTACAACCATTTCCCTAGTTTCATAACTTCTAATCCTTACACCAACCATTAAAAAATCAACATAATGTAGTGCCGGGCGTAACTCCCAGCATGCCTGGCGAGTAACTCTGTGTATTGCTATGGACAGTAGGTTCTTAATGTTTCCTTATTATCATGTTTAAGTTTCCTTGTTATCATGTTTATATGTAAGTGTTGGAAACGCAGATCTCGGTTTGTTCTTTTGTTATATGTGACACCGTGACTGTTTATGGTGTGTCTGTGAATAAGATCAGAGCATGTCTCATCCATTTGGTGTGTGACTTTTATTTATTTTTTTTATTTTTTTTGCAATTAAAGGGTCGAATAGATGTGAGTCTCTGTTGATCTTACCCAAGTCGCTACAATAGGAATACAACTTCCTCAAACGGTCCTATTGGATTGCCACTTTGCTCAAGTAAAAAAAAAAAAGACCACTGTCCGATTAACTTTCTGCAAGTGCTGGTGGTGCATATTGTAGATAATGTTATACATTTTGCACATCATCTTTAGGATACTGAAGGTCATGAAGGTTGGTGGGTGTGCAACCTTCTCCATTTGCTGAGAGTTTTGTGACCATTCCAACTAAATTCCTGTCTTTTTTTTCCTTATTTTTCTTTCTTCTTATTTTTTTCTTTTTTAAAGTTGTTTTTTTCTGTCATTCTTTTTATATGCCGACCACCGTATCACTGCTTGCAGTTTTATTTAAAACGTGTTTTTTTTAAACTACTGTCACATGGTTTTCTTTGTTCTTAAAGTGTTTTTGGTTCTTAAGTTCTCATCCGAAACTACTGTACTTTTACTGTATTGTCCCGTTGAAAAAGTGTTCAAAACAAGTAAAAAAATGGTGCAAATGGGACACAGAATGCCCATTGGAGCCTTTGAAAATGCAAATGCAAATGGGATGATTGCATTTTCATTTACATTTTGTCTCAAATAACACATACAAATGTGGAAAGTGATAATGCATTTGTGGAATTGCATTTTCATTTGAATAAAGGCCCTTATGGGCTTCCATATCAGAATGATTTATCATATTGCTTACCAATATTATTGACTGAAAACTTAACAATATGAGATACATTTTTGACAACTTTAATCACTTAAGGCTCCAGTATACTTCAAGCGAAAGCAAACTTTTCCTGTTCGCTTGGTTCTCTTTCGCTGGTTCGTCGAGGCTGTGATGGTATACTTGTTCGCTACTGATTCGAGTTTGCGGTAGCTTACACCCCAATACAGCAGGGGGAACCAAACGTTACGGATCACAACAAAACATTATGAGTGGTTAGGTTACGAGTTTTACAAGTGTTCGTATTTTTTAACTCCTTCAGTTAAGCTGCTCTCAAAAGCATTCATAGTTTAAGATAAAATTCCAAACTTTCCAAAGTAAGTGCTGTTGTATGTATCCAAAACAAACAGTAAATGCTGTATCCGGAAACCAAACGCAGCCACCTAAAGATTTTGTCAGAGCAGGCTACCACCTACCATATACTTGGACCAATCACATAGACTGTTCGCCGCTGTTCGCCAATCTAGAAAAAATGGGCTGCACAGTTCCAGGCGAACGAACAACCAAAACGATGTCGCTTTGCTGATTTTTGTTCGCCTACCCTCAGTGAAAGCGAACTATTTCACTTTTGCTTGGAGCATACTGGAGCCTTCAGGCTTTGGAATTGTGGAATTGGAATATAATGTGCTACTTTTAATAATATCGGTACAAAAATAATATAATTCTCTTTTTCTCTCCCTTGCACACACACGTTAATTTAGCATGTTTAGTTACTAGCCCCCAACTAAGTCACTGACAACAAATTTAGAAATAACAAAATCCACAGATAATAATGTTTTCCACTCTGGTAAATAGGCAAACAGGCACACGCATGGCTCCCTTGTACACTTTTCTTTTCAGTTGCGTGAAATCAGCGACATTAGTCACATTAGTGGTGTGACGTAATCAAACACGGCGCCGAAATCGCAGTTCTGCCTTCAAAATAAGAGTTCGTCATTGTAGTACCAAAAAAGTGTTATATCTCATTTTAATCCGAAAAACAAGCACGTTCCCACTGCAACTGGGCCAAAAACGTTATAATTTAAAAAACCGAATTCTCATAATTTTTATTTTTTTAATTTTTTTATGTAAAGCAATAAAGTTGCTTCTGAAAAACTATAATTTATGAGCAATTGAGCTCCAAATGTTTGATTTCAAAGGTCCGATGGTTATCTGAACAAATTACCCTCTTTTCTAAATGGAAAATAGTAGACTTCTCAGTGAAACACACCTTTATTTTTTTCTGTAAATGCTCTGCTAATTGGAGATTGAGAATTATTCCAAAGCGCTAAAACATTAAAGGATAGACAGATGTTCAAAGGTCACATGAATCAAAAAATTTCATAAATTATCATTTTAAAACTTCTTTAGATTTAACCAGTTTTATCTATAGTAAATGAAGAAGATGTCTCAGTAAAATCATATATTTGTCTTTACTTTAGATTCTCTGCAAACTATATATGCAGGGATTATACTTAGAATTGCACAGTTGCATGTGCGGCATGGGTTCAAAGGTCACAGATGTTTCAAAATCTATAGCAAGGCGTTGGTTCACTATTATAGCCTCATTCCATCAAACCTGTTTTATCTATATATATATATCTCATTAATTATTTTTTTTTTTTTAAGGTTAGACTCTCTGCTAACAATCTATGCATAGAACATTCTTAGATTTGTGCAATTGCATGTGCGGTACAGGTTGAAAGGTAACATATATCTAAAAGTATATAGAAAGGTGTTTCTTCTCTGTTAAGGCCTCATTGCATTAAACCTGATTTATCTATATGAACAAAAGAAGATGTCTTAGTAAAACGATAACATTTTCCTTACTTTAGACCCTCTGCTAACAATATATGCAGATATTATACTTATAATTACGCAATTGCACGTGTGGTAGAGGTTCAAGTCTTGAAGTCTATAGAAATGCGTTTTTTCTCTGTAAAGGCCCAATTACATTAAACCTGCTTTATATGAAATATTGAAAATGTCTCAGTAAAACCATATGTTTTTGTTTACCTTAGACCCTCAGCTAACAATATATGCAGTGATTATACTTAGATTTGCGCAATAGCATGTGTGGTACAGGTTGAAAGGTCGCATATGTCTCAAAGTCTATAGCAAGGCGTTTTTTCTCTGTAAAGGCCTCGTTACATTAAACCTGCTTTATCTATGTGAAATATAGAAGTTGTCTCAGTAAAACCATATGTTTCTGTTTACCTTAGACCCTCAGCTAACAATATATGCAGAGAATATACTTAGATTTGCGCAATAGCATGTGTGGTACAGGTTGAAAGGTCGTATATGTCTCAAAGTCTATAGCAAGGCGTTTATTCTCTGTAAAGGCCTCATGACATTAAACCTGCTTTATCTATGTAAAATATAGAGGTTGTCTCAGTAAAACCATATGTTTTTGTTTACCTTAGACCCTCTGCTAACACAATATGCAGAGATTGTACTTAGATTTGCACAATTCCATGTGTGGTACAGGTTCAAAGGTCACATATGTCTCAAAGAATATAGCCAGGCGTTTTTCTCTGTAAAGGCCTCGTTACATTGAACCTGCTTTATCTATGTGAAATATAGAAGTTGTCTCAGTAAAACCACATATTTTCCTCTACCTTAGACCCTCTGCCAACACAATATGCAGAGATTGTACTTAGATTTGCACAATTCCATGTGTGGTACAGGTTCAAAGGTCACATATGTCTCAAAGAATATAGCCAGGCGTTTTTTCTCTGTAAAGGCCTCGTTACATTGAACCTGCTTTATCTATGTGAAATATAGAAGTTGTCTCAGTAAAACCACATATTTTCCTCTACCTTAGACCCTCTGCCAACACAATATGCAGAGATTATACTTAGATTTGCGCAATTCCGTGTGTGGTATAGGTTCAAAGGTCACATATTTCTCAAAGTCTATAGCAAGGATTTTATTTTCTGTAAAGGCCTCATTACATTAAACCCGGTTCATCTATATGAAATATATATGGTATACAGTTAGGCCCAAAAATATTTGGACAGTGACACAAGTTTTGTTATTTTAGCTGTTTACGAAAACATATTCAGGATACAATTATATAATCAATATGGGCTTAAAGTGCAGACTCTCAGCTGTAATTTGAGAGTATTCACATCCAAATTGGAGCAAGGGTTTAGGAATTACAGCTCTTTAATACGTAGCCGCCTCTTTTTCAAGGGACCAAAAGTAATTGGACAATTGACTCAGAAGGCTGCAAAAAAAAATAACAACGCTGCATGGGCTCTTCCCTCATTAACCTGTCATCAATTAAGCAGTTAAAAGGTCTGGAGTTGATTCCAGGTGTGGCGTTTGCATTTGGAAGCTGTTGCTGTGAACACACACAACATGCGGTCAAAAGGAGCTCTCAATGGAGGTGAAACAGACCATCCTGAGGCTGAAAAAAAAGAAGAAATCCATCAGAGAGATAGCAGAAATGTTAGGAGTGGCCAAATCAACAGTTTGGTACATTCTGAGAAAAAAAGAGTGCACTGGTGAGCTTGGGAACTCAAAAAGACCTGGACGTCCACGGAAGACAACAGTGGTGGATGATCGCAGAATCCTTTCCATGGTGAAGAAAAACCCCTTCACAACATCCACTCAAGTGAAGAACACTCTCCAGGAAGTAGGTGTATCAGTATCTAAGTCTACCATAACGAGAAGACTTCATGAGAGTAAATACAAAGGATTCACCACAAGGTGCAAACCATTAATCAGCCTCAAAAATAGAAAGGCCAGAATTGACTTTGCCAAAAAACACCTGAAGAAGCCAACCCAGTTCTGGAACAGCATTCTTTGGACAGATGAGACTAAGATCAACCTGTACCAGAATGATGGGAAGAAGAAAGTTTGGAGGAGAATTGGAACAGCTCATGATCCAAAGCACACCACATCTTCTGTAAAACATGGTGGAGGCAGTGTGATGGCATGGGCATGCATGGCTTCCAATGGCACTGGCTCACTTGTGTTTATTGATGATGTGACAAAAGACAGAAGCAGCCGGATGAATTCTGAAGTGTATAGGGATATACTTTCTGCTCAGATTCAGCCAAATGCAGCAAAGTTGATTGGACGGCGCTTCACAGTACAGATGGACAATGACCCAAAACATACTGCAAAAGCAACCCAGGCGTTTTTTAAAGCAAAGAAGTGGAATATTCTGCAATGGCCGAGTCAATCACCAGATCTCAACCCAATCGAGCATGCATTTCACTTGCTCAAGACAAAACTTAAGGCAGAAAGACCCACAAACAAGCAACAACTGAAGACCGCTGCAGTAAAGGCCTGGCAAAGCATCACAAAGGAGGAAACCCAGCGTTTGGTGATGTCCATGGGTTCCAGTCTTCAGGCAGTCATTGCCTGCAAAAGATTCTCAACAAAATATTGAAAAGTAACATTTTACTTGGGGTTATGTTTATTTGTCCAATTACTTTTGAGCCCCTGAAATGAGGAGCGTTTGTATAAAAATAGCTACAATTCCTACATGTTTAATCATATATTTTTGTTCAACCCCTTGAATTAAACCTTAAAGTCTGCACTTCAATTCCGTTGTAGTTGTTTCATTTCAAATCCAATGTGGTGGCATGCAGAGCACAAATCATGAAGATTGTGTCACTGTCCAAATATTTTTGGGCCTAACTGTGTATATAAAACCATATATTTTTTTCCACCTATCTATATATTAATATGTTTTTTAATTTGTTTTTTTTTTGTCATTGGTTTGTTTGACAAATCTTTTTGGTATAAGGAAGGAAATGTATTTCACCAACTGTCTTACAGTATGAAAAGAATGTCAGTTACCTTATATTTATTACCTTATATTCATAGTTAATTGTAGTGTCAATATTATAAAATGTACATGACGTCTCTAAAATTCCGGTAGATCAACTACATGGTTTATGCCTTGACTGTGGCCAAACTCTGGATGCAAGTAATAAGGTGATTAAACTAAATGTGTTTAAGAATAAATAATAAATGAATTCATGAATAAATAGGAACAAGGATGCCACATGTAAAAATTTCATTTATTTTACAGACTCAATACAACTCTTGCAACAGAAAATTCCATAAGGAATGTATGGAGAAGTTGCAATGCCCGGCCTGCATAAACCATGTTTTTAAAATTTTAAAACGTATGTTCTATTTGTTGGTATAGGGGACAATTGTGATTATTAGATAATAAGGAAAAATAACCCTTTTCAAATACTTTGTAATGCATGTGACCCTTTCAAGCCTGTCTATTTCACGGTTGCACAACAGATATTCTCCATAACATGTTAGCAGAGGCATTAGTGAGGACAGAGGTTTAATTTAAGGGCTTGATGGCGTATTATATATATATATATATATATATATATATATATATATATATATATATATATATATATATATATATATATATATATATATATATATATATATACCTGTATGTTGTGTAATTATATATACTGAGGCTATAATAGTGAATCAACGCCATTTCACAGACGTTGAGCATTAAGTGACCTTTGAAACTGTACCGCACATTAAATTGCACAAATCTAAGTATCATCTCTGCATATTTTGTTAACCAAGGGTACATAAAAATATGGTTTTACTGAGACATCTTCTTTATTTCATACAGATAAAGCAGGTTCAAAGTTATTAGGCCTTTACAGAGAAAAAAACGCCTTGCTATAGACTTTGAGACATATGTGACCTTTGAACCTGTACCACACATGGAATTGCGCAAATCTAAGTATAATCTCTGCATATTGTGTTAGCAGAGGGTCTGAGGTAGAGGAAAATATGTGTTTTTACTGAGACATCTTGTATATTTCACATAGATAAAGCAGGTTTAATGTCATGAGGCCTTTACAGAGAATAAAATCCTTGCTTTAGACTTTGAGACATATGTGACCTTTGATCCTATACCACACATGGAATTGCGCAAATCTAAGTATAATCTCTGCATATTGTGTTAGCAGAGGGTCTAAGGTAGAGGAAAATATGTGGTTTTACAGAGACAACTTCTATATTTCACATAGATACAGCAGGTTTAATGTAATGAGGCCTTTACAGAGAATAAAGGACCATGGCTTTAAGGACCATGTAAAGAAGGCTGGGGATGAGGTTACAATAGAGCAGGCAAAGTATTGTGGGGGATGTTCTGATTAGAGAACAGACAATTCTTATTCGAACAGGTTCATTGGTTGATTTAAGGTTAAAGTTGCATTCTTGAGTGGGCTGTGGTTTCTATGAAGAATCAAACACAAAGGATGAATAATATTATGAGGTGAAGAACACAAATACATTTATTATCTGACCTTTTAAGTCAAACCTTTGGAGCTAAATTAGGGGCATGTGTCTCTTTATTTCATCAAACTATATGCAATTACTTAGACAAAGCATCGTTTTCCTGAAGCAACCTTATTGTTTTGGTTAACCTTATTGCTTTATATTTTTAATATTTCATAAAATACTTCCGTACTCACTTACTACATAATTATTTTTAATACCTTTTTTTTTACAATACAAACATTTTAGAATTAAACTTTTTTCATTTTAAAATTTTTTGGCCAATTGCAGTGGAACGTGCTCAATTTCTGATTAAAAATGATATATAACACTTTATTTGTCATTTGTAATTAGTATTTTGGTTGCACTACTTTAATCAAAGACGAGCTCTTATTTTGAAGGCAGAACTGCGACTTCAGCGCCATGTTCGCACACCTCACGCCACTAATGTGACTAATGTCGCTGCCTTCACGCTGCTTTTCTTTTCCCCTTGATTCCTTAACATGCATGGTAACTTTAATGTAATATTAAAACCCCATCCATACATGCCACATTGCTACGGCAAAATACAATCCCTAATATCTGCATTGCAATTACTTGACCCAACCATCATCAAACTATAAAAGAATCCAACAGGCAACAAAGCTAGGTAGCTAACGAGTTGAACTTCTAGCGTCTGTGTTTGCAGACGGCAATAACAACACTGATACAATTGAGGTAACATTAGATAACGTTAGCGCTAGCTGGCGATTTGGGACAGAAATATTTAAGTGGCTAAATTTTAAAAAATGCTATTGCCCTGACGTTATTGGATATTTAGCTTGCGCGAAAACTATTTTCAATTAAACCCAGTCATGTCTTCATGGTTTTTTTTATTTTATTTTTTATTAGGCTACCTGCCAATGCCAAAATGTATTTGGCAGGTTGGCGGGTGTAAATGTAGGCAGGTCAAACCCAACAGCTGCAGTGTAGTCGACGGCAGCTGTATTCACGCAGCGGAGAAGAAAACCACGCTGTGTACCGTTTTGAAACTGTTTAAATTAACACAAATATAACGTTTTTGTTGATCTGAGTCCTTTAAGTCATTCCAGAGTAATACTTAGAAGTGTTTATATCTATTGATCTCTTGCCAATTCGCAGTTAGCTTCCAAAGAGCGTATATTATGTGCACAAAAAAATCCTCACCTTTGAGCTGTTAAATAAAAATATATATGTTTATTTAATTTTAAACGATTGATTGACTGGTTTAAGAATATATTCATAATTCCAGCTTTCCATAGTTCTACTGTTAATAACATAGTTGTGTCATTTCAAAACTCGCCTCTGGTGGTAGCCGATGCAAAACTGTCGCAATGCTGTTTTCTTTCTCAAACGGGCACGAAATAGTCCAGCGCTCCTTGTCTTCAAGGTAAATCACCTCGGTGTTCCCATCAGTTTTGAAAGTCAAACTTTGATTCATTTTCAAGTAAACCCCTCTCCGGACATGACCTTACGGGGACTAAGCAATCAGGAAACAAATATATATTTAAAATACGTGTTATATACTTTACTTGAATGGCTACTAGCTTTAATCAGAAAGTTCCACCGTGGCTTTTCAACTCTGACTAGACCAAGGCCTCTGGGAAATATTCGCCAAAAAAATTAATATTCGATCGATGGTAAAAAAAGATCTGCCCCCTCAAAGTTTTCCGTGCCTTCGTTTCTTCTGGACAGCTCAAACAAACGCCATTCTCCACTCTACTAGTATATGAGTCGCTACTAATTTAAATTAAATCCGTCGGTTGGGGCTTTTCAACTCTGACTAGTTCAAGTCCTTTGAAAGATTCTCAGAAAAAATGTGCCTATAAAAATCGATCCTAGGCAGAGAAAGAACTGCTCACTCAAAGCTTTCCGTGCCTTCACTTCTCCAGGACTGCGGTAAAACACGTAATTTTCCACTAGCTTGCTAGATAGTTTGTTTTGATTTCGAAATCAGTCGCGTGGATTGAAATCCATAAAGCGAGACCTATTTTCATTGTTTTATGTAGGCCTGCTATGGTAATGTCAGTCAGTTTGGCTACTATTACATAGGCCTATAACACATTGAATTTTAACTTTAGCTATGCTGATTGATTGTGAATGTGGGCTAAGTGATTCTCATCGGTAACGTTATCTGTACCAAGATAAAAGGCAACCTATTTTTTGCATTCTTGAGCGGGGTAATTTCAAGTAGGCCTATCAAGGCAGTTAAGAATTTAATAATGATCAGCGGATATGAACAACTGTTCATATTTAAAATACTTCTGCTTATGAAGAACTATGCTGATAAGAGTTTGAGGTAGCATTTCAATTGCCGTGAGAAAATCGAGACCTTTCCTTTCATCTTTTGTTTTCCTCTATGTCCACCGAAGCGTTGGTTTCCTTAAAGATTGCGTTGAGTGGCATGACCAGTATTTATGACCACGGATGCGTGCCTGAAAAATCAGTGCATTAAGAAAACAAGAAAACCTATTTATTAGTCAGATGGTTCATTGCCTTAACGTTTGTAGAGCAGACTGCAGAAATTAGCAGATCGACAATACAAGATCATCATCGTCATTATAAATGAAATATAGGCTATAATATAGGAGTTTGTTGGGCAGAGAGCTTTGACTTTAGCAAGATCGATTGGGCGAGAACTGTGGGGGGAGGCAGGGAAAACGATAGTATTTCAACTAGAGAAAATGCTGTTTATTACCGCTTCATAGGCTAAATAAGCAGATTTGTACAAATAAGACTGTTGTTTGACTAAGTTGTTTGACACGTTTGCGGTTTTCAACATACACGTTTTTAATATGTTGGCCTTAATTTAGGTAAACGACCATGTAACTGTAAAGGCAGTAAGTTTTTCAAAGTATCTGTAGCAACATATACAGTGCATCCGGAAAGTATTTATACCCCTTCACTTTTTCCACATTTTATTATGTTACAGCCTAATTCCAAAATGGATTAAATAAAAAAAATTCCTCAACATTCTACACACAATACCGCATAATGACAAAGTGAAAAAAGTTATTTAGAATTTTTTGCAAATATATTAAAAATAAAAAAATAAAATATCACATGTACATAAGTATTCACACCCTTTACTCAATACATTGTTGAAGCACCTTTGGCAGCTATTACAGCCTCAAGTCTTCTTGAGTATGATGCTACAAGCTTGCCACACCTATTTTGGGGCAGTTTCTCCAATTCTTTTGCAGATCGTCTCAAGCTCCATCAGGTTGGATGGGGAGCGTCGGTGCACAGCCATTTTCAGATCTCTCCAAAGATGTTCAATCGGGTTCAAGTCTGGGCTCTGGCTGGGCCACTCAGGGACATTCACAGACTTGTCCCAAAGCCACTCCTTTGTTATCTTGGCTGTGTGCTTAGGGTCGTTGTCCTGTTGCAAGGTCAACCTTCGCCCCAGTCTGAGGCCCAGAACGCTCTGGAGCAGGTTTTCATCAAGGATCTCTCTGTACATTGCTGCATTCATCTTTCCCTTGATCCTGACTAGTCTCCCAGTTCCTGCCACTGAAAAACACCCCCACAGCATGATGCTGCCACCACCATGCTTCACTATAGGGATGGTATTGGCCAGGTGATGAGCAGTGCCTGGTTTTCATCCAGACGTGACGCTTGGCATTCAGGCCAAAGAGTTCAATCTTGGTTTCATCAGACCAGAAAATCTTGTTTCTCACGGTCTGAGAGTCCTTTATGTGCCTTTTGGCAAACTCCATGCGGGCTGTCATGTGCCTTTTACTGAGGAGTGGCTTCCGTCTGGTCACTCTACCATTAAGGCCTGATTGGTGGAGTGCAGCAGAGATGGTTGTCCTTCTGGAAGGTTCTCCATCTCCACAGAGGAACACTGGAGCTCTGTCAGAGTGACCATCGGGTTCTTGGTCACCTCCCTGACCAAGGCCCTTCTGTAGTTATTCATTGTTCTCTTTCACACGGTTCGCGAATAGTGACACGTTTAACACTGTCACGGTTGCAGTTGAATGAATAATGCTAAAATTGTCTTCCACGCCATGCATCTAAACAACACATTCACTTAACAGAATACACAATTGTAATTATAGACGGGTCTACTTGTGCCTTAATGATGGGAGCAGTGATATTGCCATGCCAATTAATTTACGCATTAGGTCACAGTTGCCATTTTTTGCCAGCTTTCCTTCCTGCCTTTGGCAGCAAAAACTGCATTGCTTTTAGCTTGGATAATATATTTTTTAATTCTTCATATTTGTTTAATATTATAGTTTCCTCATCTTGTGTGAAATATGCGACTTGTCCGTGTTTGTCATATGGTGCAAACACCTTCCATTTTGTGTGAACTATGGGTGAACCTGGGTTGGTTTACCGAGTTGATAGTCTGGCTGAACGGATGTAGGATTTTGAAATAAGCCTGCCATTGGCGCCAACTGTTTCGGTGTCCTATTTTCCGACGTATAAAATAATCACAATTTTCTCAAACTGAAAATACACTAGGAGTCGAAAGTAGAAAGGTCAGAAGAGTAGGTTTATTCGGCATAGAGTAAGACCGAGTGGGTCTGCAGGCACCAACTAAATTGTACATTCACAGTTCATCTTTTTATACATATTCATTTAAGTTAAGACATACCCAGACCTTTGGCAACTCCCCAACATGCAAATTAGAATATGCCCAATACCAATCACCTCTAATACATCTTTTTCCTAGGGACCGTTTGTCCCGTAAACCTTAAAGTTTACCCCTTTTTCAACAAGCCTCATCCTTGTCTATCATAAACTAAGGAAGCAGAGTCCATTACCTCATTTCCTTCTCTTGGTTAAAACAGCAAATGGTTAAGTATTTAATCCCTCATGTGCCTACTTTCCTTTAAACTTGTTTACCAAAACTTCTTTAGTTGCTTATACATGAGTGTCAATTATGTACTTTCCACCTTCCATCCATTCAAAAAACTGTCAATTGTGAACTTTCTACCTCTGCTCTTCCTCCATAATTTAACCTTAAGTGTCTTGGAGGGCAACCAGGCAAGATATTCCTGTTTATACAGTACTTCACATATTAGGGCCCTCAATAAACCCTACCATAAAAAACTGTTGGGCCTCTTCCTTAATATCGCACATTCTCTGTCTCTTCTTTTAACTCCATTTATTAACTAAACGTATATAAAAATGGTATATCTACTTAATGATCTTTAATATTGAGTACATATACTTGAGTACAAAAAGGTATCTATTTTTAACACTAAATATACCACAGTCGGCACCAATCAGATTCATCTCCTTCCGCTGTCTGCTTGTTAGTTTTGAAGTCCCCGCTGCTACGTGAAACAACATCCAGCTAGCAAACTACAAGCTAAAAATGTCCAGTTTCGACGAAGATTTGGATTGTGTAGAAAGGCGTGCCTACTTGGTTTGTGGTGAATGGTTGTAAAGATTTAAAAAGAATATGTTTAGAACATTTGTCAAACACTGTGACGTTATTGCATGTTTGCCCACCAGTTACGGAAAAGGTTTAATATTTCAAGCATGTCATATCATCTGCAGACAGTGGAGCTCGCAAGTGTAAACACAGACGTAGCGTGAAAATGCTATGGTTTTTATAGTGTCCCTCTTGGTCACGATTAAAGAAGGACCAGGTGAAAACTGCAGTAAAACGGGGTAGCTGCAGCGTACGCCAGGCAAGATCAAAGACACGGACGAGAAAATATCCACTGGCCAGGACTCCATGGCATGAGAGCCATCCTGCAAATGACCCCGTTCTGAGAGCGCGGGTGTGGACGAAGTTTCCTTCATACGGAGATGCACTGGTAAGAGCAAACTACCATATGAAGCTAATTTAACATGACATGAAATTTCACACTAGCAAAGATAATTATAGTAAGTTACATTATTATTTCAATATTTTACCTTGTCCGAGCACCTAATCTTTGGATTAGTACCAACTAATTTAGAACCCCAATCAAGCCAAACATACGGCATAAATCAAATTTATCTCCCGTAGAGTTTGACTAATTACTCTGTCTCGTCTTGTTTTTATTTACAAGAGAGAAGGACAGGGGGTTGAAGTTCCTTTTAGAGAGCAGTGTGGAAAAATTGGCGAATTAAGATATTTTACCCTGTTTTGTGCCTCTCCTGGAAATTACTGCCACAGCCTCCAAAGCCATGAGATAGAAGTTGAGTAAAAGTCCTGGAATGCAGCAATGCACCAAACAGGGACAACACCAGGCTTGCTAGAAAATTTGTATTCTCGAATCCAGCTAACACTTTTGCATGGCTTTGCCAGGAGCTAGAAAGCAAGTGCCCAAGAACAGAAAAGGTGGTAATATAGTGTAAGAGAATAGCTGAGAGTTTACTGCTTTAGTTTGATGTTTTAAGGCTTACCCTGGGCAAGAGTGCATGTTACCCAGTAAGTGCCAAATATGTGTCTGCAAACAAGTGGACATGTACCATTCAGAGACACCAGCAGATGTCAAACTGCTCATTATCAACTTGCTCTAATACCCATTATTTCTTCTCAGTTGTAATTGCGCAATAAAGACATCTGACAACATAAGTGCAAACGAGTCTTAAGTTGGGTGATCTAAAAATACTTAAGTAAACAAAAGCATGACAGGGGAAAACAATGGTACTGATTGTTAAAGTTACTAAAGTACGTTAGTTGTGAAATAAAGACACATCTGACAACATGAGTGCAAATTGGTAAGAAAGGTATATAAATATATATATGTATAATTGTGCTACATTGAAACCACACATTTATGAGGACTATTGTGAACAGCTCCTCAGATATCTACTTGTAGGACAAACTGAGACAGCCATCTTAATACATATCTGGACAACATTCATAGCTTTGTTTTCCAGGCTAAAACCAATGGCAATTGGTAAATGTAGATATGGAATATGGATGATGTGGTCCTGATGGCATCATCAGTCTGCGATATATGTCGGTTCGCAGCCGAGTGTGAAGCGGCTGGGATGAGGATCAGCACCTCCAAATCTGAGGCCATGGTTCTCAGCAGGAAACCGATGGATTGTCTAGTCCAGGTAGGGAATGAGTCTTTACCCCAAGTGAAGGAGTTCAAGTATCTTGGGGTCTTGTTCTCGAGTGAGGGTAAAATGGAACGAGAGATGGGCCGGAGAATTGGAGCAGCGGGTGCGGTGTTGCAGTCGCTCTATCGCACCGTTGTGACAAAGAGAGAGCTGAGCCAGAAGGCAAAGCTCTCAATCTACCGGTCTATCTTCGTTCCTACTCTCACCTATGGTCATGAAGGGTGGGTCATGACCGAAAGAACGAGATCGCGGATACAAGCGGCGGAAATGAGTTTCCTCCGGAGGGTAGCTGGCATCTCCCTTAGGGATAGGGTGAGAAGTTCAGCCATTCGTGAGGGACTCGGAGTAGAGCCGCTGGCGTAGAAAGGAGCCAGTTGAGGTGGTTCGGGCATCTAGAAAGGATGCCACCTGGCCGCCTCCCTAGGGAGGTGTTCCAGGCACGTCCAGCTTGTGGAGGGATTATATCTCCACACTGGCCTGGGAACGCCTTGGAATCCCCCAGTCAGAGCTGGTTAATGTGGCCCGGAAAAGGGAAGTTTGGGATGCCCTGCTTGAAACCTGACCCCGGACCAAGCGGATGACGATGATGATGATGAGATATGGAAGTTGTCATGAAAAACACTTCTATAGCTAGTTTAATCATCATTGACGGGACTATATGAGTCTTAGATTTAGTGCTTTTATGTATGTGTCGAGTCTGATTTGACTTGTTGTAGGACCAGAACAACTTGTGAATGCATCTTGGAGAAGCCCACAAGTCTCAACTGTGATGCACAATCTTGATCCGTTTTCTGACACAGTCATCGCTAGTCTGAGCTGAATTGGCATATGTACTCTGGCAGATGAATGCTCCTTGACCAATGTTCCGATCCTTTCCCCTTCACATGAGCTTCTTTGATATCGATTTAATAACGTTCTGCAAGAACTGCATACATGTGAGATGAAAAGTGTGGTTTTGACCAGTCCAGTGAGCTCCTCCGAAGCACCGTTGCTGTATCCTGGGTTTAGCGCCGCCCAAGACAATTGTGAGCGTTTTTCTCCATGAATTCAAGAACTCAATGCAATGTGCCAGACCCTTCTCCAGAACAGCGCAACAAAGTGTGGAGATGGGTCTGGCATCGCGAGACAACTGAGATGATAACCACTTCAGTGGTACCAGTTACGTGATTGCGGTTGTTAGGGATAGTGAACCCAGATTAGGAAAACGTATCCTGGGTATGTTGAACTGGCTTTTTGGTCCAGGCCTCGGGTTTGCTGAGGTGGTTTAATATAGCATGGGGCCTACTTGTCTTTTGTTTTACTGTTGGACCTGAAGTGGAGTTTGTTTCATCGATTGGAGGAGATTAGTCTACATTACCTCTGGCAGTGTAGTTACCAGCTAGTTCACCTACATGCCGTGCTCCCTGCTCAGTCATCCTGTGTGTTTAACGGTTGCCAATATAATTACACTGGAGAGATAGAGTATTTGAGATAAAGTATTGAGAAAATAGTTGTTTTAATAAAGTTGCAGAGCCACTATTTCAATTTAGAAAACGCAGACGCAGTGGAGCTTGTTTGACCGGGAAGAGATTAGGCTAGCTTTCGCCTGTTAATTATGTGATGTGTCAGTGATGACCGGTGTTGGGACTAACGCGTTGGCGCGTTACCATAATTTCACTACTATTGCGGTAACTAGTAAAGTAATGCATTATTATTCACATTTGAGTAACTAAAGTTACAGTTACTGAAAATGTAAATGGGGCCGTTACTAGTTACTGTTATTTTCCCCTATATTGCGCATTTTACCGATAACAAATGTGTATTTTATTTTTGCCTCCTGGTCACTCTTTACTGTTTATGCTCAAACGTGACTCTGTCCTGTTTAAATTTCTGCATGCAGTTCGGGAGTCACCGTTATATATCCCCCTCAAAGTTATTTTTTTAGCATTGAGGAAGAAGGTTACAGTGAACCACACATGCTATTTAGGGTTTGTGTAGAATATTCAGAATAAACAATCTGTGGCACAAGGGGGCCTTGTGACCACATGTGGTTTGCATTAGGCTGTATGGCAAAAGTCAATAGTATGGAGTCTGTAGCTTGAGGAGACCTGGAGGGAATACTGTTTGGCTTGGGATAAAAGGAAAGAGCAGGAGAGAGAGAAGGGGGTTTTTGGAGAGGAGGAGAAGTTGTTCGGGAGAGGAGAGAGGAGATTTTTGGGAACGGTGTGAATGGAGGGTCCTGCAGGGCTTTCATGTCTGTCTTGTCTTGTCAAATAAAGTCACCTTTTCCAAGCCAAAAACATTGCCTCTGAATTCCTGCAAACATCGGGGTAAGTGTTATTTTAAGTAGGAACAACATACACAACATAATTGGCGTTGTTGGCAGGATCGGGTTAAATCGTCTCTTTAGCCCGTTAGGGGCTGTCCTGAAATTCTACCGTCAAAAAGAACTTGCCTTGCAGGAAAAGGCTCTGTTTTTGGGCTGGAGTAGGTCGCTGTGTGTTTTATGTTATATGTGGGTTTTTTTATTTTCCATTTACTTTTTTGTTTGCTAATGATAGTATGTTTCATACCGAATTAATACTTTTTAAGGGGTGCCTCTGGTATTTTAAATTCATACATTTTGGTTCTGGAGGAAACTGTGGTAACTAAACTGGTAATGAACGTTTGCTAAGCGCTCGACTTTAGTGGTTGTAGGCTACTTGTAGTTGTTAGCTAGGTAAACTTGGCATACTGGCTAGCTAAAGTCACAGCAACGGTACCAGCTTGAACAAAACTTACTGTAGCTCGGCTGATCTGGAGGGCGGCTTGGACACAAACAGTACGGGATATATTGTTACTTTAAACTTAAATAACGTTCATTGCTGAAACTTATATCATTATATTTCGTCCGCTTTGAATGTGGGAATATTATTTTGAACTGGGAATGTAAGCCGTGTGAGGCTTGTTGGTTGGCCATTTGAGACAAGAAAAAATAAGTTGAACAAATATTTTGTGTGGTTTATTCAATTGTTTAGTAAACAAATCACGGTTTATTAGATTACTGTTTGTGTTGCTGTTTTTCAAATATATGTATATATTGGGGCCTATTGGCTAATAGAAAGTAGCCTACCATAGAACGATCACAAGTTAGCAATGTGGGATAAAAAATAAAGCCTATACTTCAGAGTTTGAGTAAATTGGGAAACGCAATGTTACTAACGTTAGTAACGCATAACTTTTTTAAGGGAGTACTTGGTAAAGTAACTTAGTTACTTTTTTAAAGAGGTAACAAGTAACTGTAACTAAATACACATTTACAGTAACTAGCACAACACTGGTGTTGTTGCACGCATATTCTTATTGGGAAGTCATATTCTTCTTCTTATTAGGCCAATTTTTTGGCACCTTAACTAAGCCTGCAGCTTTGACCCTATCGATTCCATTCCTGTTTCAACAGGTCTTGGGTTATGGGGTGAATTGGTGTGCTTCCATTTTGCTAAGTGATCGGTTCACGTGTTAAATTTTTTATTATTATTTTTAATCGGGTTTTTGCCCCTATTGAAATGAATGGGTATAGAAAACCACGCCCCCGAAAACAATTCATCAGCTGTGCACATTAGTCATACTAGTGCTGGCAAAGGGACTTCACCTACCACAGACGTTTTACTTATTAATAACAGCAGGAATTGGCTTACTCTCAACGGGATTGGATTTCCCACGAGTACGCAATATAACAGCTGTAATTGTAAGTGGCCTACTATCAAATCAAATGTTTTCTTTGTGTAACAGGGCGAAGGAGCTAATTTGAATTAAACATAAAGGCTACACTGGGTTAGCTAATACTAGCGTTATAGCTGTGGGGAAACAGGGTCTTACTACTTTTGGATATGTGTAAAGGTATTTAATAAACGTTCTAGCAATATTTATAGATTATTAATAAATTCATAAATTATTATTATTATTATTATTATTATTATTAGGCCTATTTTAGCGCGCCCATCTATACCCGCCGTTTTGACCCAATCGATTCCATTCCAGTGCCCACATGTCTTGGGTATTGCAATCCGTTGAAATAACATAGAGCTAACTGATCGGTTAACGTTTTATATTTTTTATTATTATTTTTAATCGGTTTTTGGCCCCATTGAAATTAATAGGGAGAGAGTTTTCACGGTCTTTTGCCGCCATCTAGCGTCGATGTTATGTAATTGCAAGTTGTTATGTTAAGCTATGCTGACTGTCTTGGCTTGCAGCATTGGCTTGCAGCAATGACTGACTCCGTCTGGTTATTATGTGATTGCCTCGTAAGACGCAATACTGTTATCCTTAAGTTTCGTAATTATTATTATAATAATAATATTTGCCCCATTTTCCGGCACCTAAACACCTGCATTTCGCTTCCATTGCAATGCCAAAATGTCAGTTCGAATGCCACGGACTCAGTGTTAATTTTGACAAGCATTTTGTTTTCGTCTTCGTCCTTACTGAAAATTGTAGTTGCGTTTAAGTCAAATTTTGGTTATTTCATTTTGTTTAGTTATAGTTAAGATTTAGTCAGTGTTAGTAAGTTTTTGTTTTAGTTAAATCTTCGTCAATGTTTTAGTCCTGACTCCTAAGGGGAATTAACATAAATGGCTCTGGTTTATATGCACACTTCTACACATAATTAAGCAACCACTTGAACAGTAGGCTAAACGCTGCGCCCGGCCTACGCAACTTGAAGGCAGTGGCTGATGTTAACCATAACTAGCTTATGCAATGCAGTCTAGCTAAACTGAATGATGAAGTTGACAGCACCGCTCTGAGGTGAGTGTCACTGCTTCCAAAGCGAGAGCAGGCACTATGACACGTAACGTTAAGTTTTCCTAATGCTATTGAATCAATCATATAGCCTAATATATATTTATCGTTACCTTGGCAGATTTGGAGCTCTCACAAGGTTACGCGTTAGCTTGTTCAAATTATACTGTATTTGCCACAAATTGCGCGGACATGCACAGACTTAGAGCAGGAAAAAATCAACATCAAATGAGAAAGATGTAAGAAGGCAAGGGGAATTTGTATTAAGTGAATCGTTAAAAAGTAAATCAATCAATGCCTTGCGACGGCAACTTCCATCCATCAGCTACACTGCTTATCCTTGATAGGGTCGCCGGAGCCCTGGACAGGTCACCAGTCTATCACAGGGCCGACACATAGGGACAGACAACAACTCACACTCACATTCACACTCTCGGGCAATTTAGAGTTACCAATTAACCTGCATGTTTTTGGACTGTGGGAGGAAACCGGAGTACCCAGAGGAAACCTACGCAAACACGGGGAGAACATGCAAACTCCACACAGAAAGGCCCTAACCACTGAGCCACCGTGCTGAGACGGCAACTATAGGTGGGCTTCCCTGTAGCACATATCAAATACAACTGAAAATTGAGCCTTCCCTCCAAATGGGCTACCTCAATTGAAAAGTATGAGGTAGCCCATTTTTACTGCTCATGCGCTACCCTGTTCTGAACTAAATGCATACTTTTTGAACACATTAAAAAGAAATTATCAAAGAAAATCAACTTACGTTTTTTTTTTTTTCATGACTTATGACACGATAACTGTGTTAAAATGCACAAAATAATTTATTTTAGTTCTCAGTTCTTCTAGCCATGATTGTGCAGTTTCCATATGCATCACTTGCAGGTGCAGTCAAAAATGAGCCCACAGTGAGTAAAAATGTGACAGCAGTAAAAAACGCCCAGAAATGGCTTGGGGTCCAGAGGGTTAAAGCATTGTCGGTGAAAGCCTGACCTTGTTGAAAATAAAATCAAACGGTACTACTTCATCGTCGTGTCCACCATTATATTATGATGAAGAGGCACTACCGATCTAGCGGCAATAAGCCCCCTTGTCAACAAACAGGACCGCAGTCCGCTTGTGCTGCAGGGGCAGGTTCTGCGCGCTAAGGCGGTCAGTCGAATAACTGCGATGCATCACATCGCATTTGCACAGGGAAATGCATTTCTAGTTTGAATTGGTACTCATCAGCACCCTCAGTTAACATGATTTCTGTCAATCTTTTTTTAGATGGTGGGTTGACTAAGTAATTCAAGAAAGTCCAATCTTTTTTGTGATATTCACTCCCTCCTTCCAAATGTAACTACTTAAATGATCGCATGTGTTTCAAATCAGATGTCCAGCCCCTGCTGTGACAAACAGTGCTGCTTGGTCCACGGCAGCACAACTACTTCAGTGCCATGTCATTCTGGACACTCGGAAAAACAGCATGAATTATCAGAATGTTTACGTCAGGGCCTGAAAAGAACTTTTTCACACACCAGCCAATGTGGCTGGTGAAATAAATAATCCACCAGCCAAAGAGACATTTCACCAGCCATATTATTGGGGGGTTCAAAGAGCGTGAAAGACATTAAAACACATGACAATTGTTCTTTAATTCGTTTATAGATTTTTTTATAGCCCTATACTATTCATAGGGCTTTCCAAATATTTGCTGATCATTTGATAAAAACTTTCACTGAAAACTGCAATATGCATTATAAAACCTTGCATATTTTTTCTTTAAGAAAAGATAGAATGATGTAGAAAATATGAATACAAATTAAATATCCTCAGACTCGTCAGAACAGAGCTAAGCGCTCCTCCTCTACTTGTTTTTTTCCTCTTTGAGTCCTCCAGAAAATCAGGCCTCCTTCACCGCACACTGTTGGCATGCCAAATCTCAATTGCTGGGCTAGGGTCGAAGTCCTTGACTGAGGGGGATGACAGCTGTACTATTAGCAGGTCAAATAGTGTCTCGCATTTGAGGCTGGATCGCCAATCACTCTTTACCTGCTTCATTATATTAAACCCCCGCTCAGTCGACTGTTGATGCTGGTACACACAGCACCAAATCCACCCGATCCAGTCTGTCAGGCATGTCTCCCTCAGCATTCCGTTGACCTCTGGTGATTTTCTTTAGTGTTTGGCTGCCTATACAAACTGGTCTTAATGACGATCCCCTGATCTGGGATCAGGTCTACATCCACCCCAGAGGTGTTCAGTATAGGTTTGAAGTGGGTTGTGAGCCTATTAATCTCTGAATCACTGAAGTCTGGGAACATGTAAACACACACACACACACACACACAAACTTATTTTTGTTTACTTTGAAAAGTTTTAAGTAAATTTGTATCGTTCTGCCAAATGTGTGGAGAGCTGAAGATAGTAACCTGCATTGTTTTCAGCATCAGGCCACTGTTTGAAGTTTACAATCCTCATGATGTTCAGAATTCCATTCCCAGAGGCCACATCATCAAACCGATTCTCCATACTGTTTGCCAGCTTGTCAATAAAGATGTTCTTTGATGTCATAACATGCTTGTTCGCATCTTTGTTGTGCATCGGATTTACACCCTCATAGGTGTCAGAGGCCAAGGCTAACTTTAGCATGGGCCCTGGTCTGTAAGGATTTGCAAATATAATTTAGAAAAAGAAACATGCTTTAAAACTTTATGAATTAAATACGATTGCACATGTGTATATAAATAATAAATATGTTCACCTCGACTTGTATTTACTGATCACAGCCTGAGTGGAGGATAGGCAACTGTGGACCTCAGCCACTGTCACTGGTGATTGCTGCAGTGTGACAGACAGGTTGCTGAGGTGTGAATCAAGATATCGTGAAGAAAACAGGCAAACTTCAGAACAGCTCCATCCCTTGCATCTCTGTAGAATGCCCGGGCATTATTTTGTTGGGCAGGATTGACCCCCACAGCATCTGGTGATTGGATCTTTAGTGCACACAATCACAAAATGACTTATAATTCTTTTGTTAATTTTTATAATTTTTTGATAAATAAATTTATTTTAAGAAATATAACTTTAAATTCTATCTATGAATATATTTGACCTGCTCATGGTGCTGCACAATGCCCTCGTACCCCCTTGGGAAGTTATCCAGGGCTCTCAACAGATGAGATGCCCACCTCGTACCCCCTTAGGAAGTTGTCCGGGGCTCTCAACAGATGAGATGCCCATCTGGTGCCTCCCACTCTGGTTGGTCTCATAGGTTTAATTCTATTAAAGGGGATCTAATATGCTTTTTGGGTTTTTCCCTTTCGTTTAGTTTGTTATAGCTTTTTGTGCATGTATAAGGTCTGAAAAGTTACAAAGCCCATAGTCCCAGCCAAAGGGAGTTACTCTCTCTCACAGAAAACACTGCTCTGAACGGCCTGAAACGCCTCATTTGTAGTCTGGGGTTTTCTTCTGTAAGTTCCGTAACTCTACGTCACACATTTTAATAATGTTTGGCACGCCCTCAACAAGAGCCAGTCAGAGTGGAGGCCGGGTGGTTTCGCCATGTCGAGAAAACGGATGTTTTCGTCAGCGCGAAGGCAAATTCCCTTTGTTTGGCCAGCTGACCAATCAGAGCAGACTGCCCACCCCACCAAAGGCTCCGACTCCCCCACCAATCCAACCCAGCTTCATCCCAAAATAAAAATAACAGAAGGTTTTTCTTTTTTTTTATCCTTGTCGATTTGGCCAATCATAAACATGCCATATAGACATAATCAAAGTTTACTTTTATCTGATTGGTTGGTCTGGCCATATAAAAAGGCCATGTTGAACTTGCAATCATTTTACTTTGTCACTACACTACTCCGTTCACCACGCGCAAGCAGCATTACTGTACTAGTCATTTTAGCTAGCCAACTCTTTGTATAAGGGCACTGGCAGAGTTGGACATCATGCCTCGTTTGGTCTTTTCGAATTTACAAGGTTTCATTTTATAATTTCTAAACCTCGCACTGCTTTCAATGCAGGTGCAAGTAATTTAACCGGTAATGTGCGTCAAAATGGACAGGTGGATCGCTATCCTTGCTCTCTACTAGCAACAGCTAGCTAGCACGCACCATCGGCATATTGTGGCTGTGCCTCGACCAACGTTAGTACCAGTGCAAACAGCACAAGTCAACTTCAGCAAAGCAAGAAAAGCTTTCTAGATATGGAGGAATGTGGGTGGTGTGGCTTTTACAAGAAATAGGAGGTTGATGTGGCTATGATAAAATAAAAGGATCAAAGAATATGACAAGGGGAAAAGGAAGTCTGGTGACTTAACAGAAAATAAAGAAACTCAAATTATTTGGACACAAAGGGAATAAATGTTTAACAACCCTGTGGGAAAGAATATAAGAAAATGCATCATTAAAATACCACTTAATAGTTTGTAAGAGGTGTATCATATTTAAAAAATTATTCTACCCCTTTGAAAGCTGTCAGATCTGTCTCAATGACAAATTATTATGTGATGCATCAGTGATGACGCATCCCATCTTGTTATCGAAAAGTCATACTATTATTATTTTTAGGCCCATATTATTGGCGCCTTAACTACGCCCGCAGTTTTGACCCAATCGATTCCATTCCAGTGCCCACATGTCTTGGTTACATACAGCTAAGTGATCGGTTCACGTGTTATATTTTTAATTATAATTTTTTATCGTTTTTTGGCCCCATTGAAATTAATGGGGAGATGGTTTTGACTGGGAGAGAGATTTCACGGGCATATACTACCATCTAGCGTTGATGTTATGTTATGCATGTTACATTTGTGTACTGACTGTCTTGGTTACGCCGAACACCAGCATCAGTGAATGACTACGTCTCGTTATTTGACATGTAAACATGGCGTCAGAAGTGGGATAGCTAACTCATAAATAACAAAAACACAGCGCCAGTTCAGGACATCTGCATGAATGTGCCTGTGAGTATGTAATAACGGTGTCACCATATCGCTAATTATTCCATAGTTAGTTTGCTAATTTCTAGTTAGCATTAGCACCTAGCCATGTACATATGCTTCCCCCTCCTGCTGTATTGAACGACATTTGCATTGTGTGTTTCATGTTTACTAGCTATCAAGAAGTGAGTGTTATTGAAATAATAACTGCTTAGAATAGTCAATGCAAACCACAACACATGGCGCATTGACTGTATTAAGTCAACGCCGTGTATTGGAAGTAGTGAACTAACAATATTCTTAAAAGAGGACACAGGCATTGTACAAAGGCAACGCAATACTAGATACAATTTTAGCATTATGGAACGTCGTACGCTAAGCTATGTCAGTTAACAAGCTCAAGACAATGAGACATAGTGCGCATGCATGATCAGTTCACGTGTTATTCTCTTATTTTTAATCAGTGTTTTGCACCCACCCATGCACTGAAATAAATAGAGAGCGCAGTACATGTTCCATCTGTACGTTGTAGCGCTCATTGTTCATTCTTGTTAGATAAATACTTATCTGGAGCAAGTTATATAATACGTACAGAGTAGCCCTATTGAAGTGTTGGAGAAATAACGATGGTGGATCTAACCTAGGAGTTAATGCTAAAAGGTCCAACAAAATAACCCAAGTCAAGGAATGTAGTCATCAATACAGCTGTCCTGGTTGGGCATTGAAGTTATACATTTGCATAATATCCCATGAGGTTTTTTTTTTTGGGGGGGGGGGGTGTTCTATGAACACTACTCATTCATGTTTACCTCTCAAATCGCTTTTACGTATGTATGGTAGAGTAGAACCTAACTACAGGGAGGTACGTGAAATTCTTTTATTTCTTATAAAACCAAACAATAGTACTAAGTCATCGTATACAGTGCATCCGGAAAGTATTCAGAATGTTGAGAATTTTTTTTTATTTCATCCATTTTGGAATTAGGCTGTAACATAATAACATGTGGAAAAAGTGAAGGGGTATGAATACTTTCCGGATGCACTGTATGTCCGCCATTAGATTATAATGGAGCGGCACTAACAATCGAACACCAATAAGCAACCCTGTCAACAAACAGGGTCTGGACTGCTGCTGCAGGGGCAGATTTTGTACGCTAAGGCAGTCAGTCTAATAACTAGACGCATTACATTGCATTTGCTCAGGGAAATGCATTTTCTAGTTTAGATTTGGTTCTGTGTAATATTTATTAACAAACTGATTCTCAAAATGAATGATTTTAAAGCAATATCTATTGATATTGTCCTCATGAAAAACCAAATATTTCTAAACACGGTGAGAATATAGGTGTTCTATATATAATAAGCCTATAGGGCGAGGGGAAGTTCCGTTTGCCGACAACAGCCGGATTTTGGCCGGTAAAAGAACATCAAAAGCCGCGATTCGAAGTGCAAAGCGTCTTCTCAGTGCGTCAACAATCACTGATTGGTTGAGCTGGGTAAGAAGCAAGCAGATAGATATAGACTAGATATTTGGTCATATTTCGGCTGTATCCAAAACAAATAAAAATGCAGACGAGACAATGAAATGGAGCAGATAGGCTGATTTTCAACAGTCTTCTAATCATATTAGTGGTTTTCTGTGCGCTTAGCTTGTACACAGCGTAGCCTATGTATATAAGCTATATGTTACAACTGTTTTCTGTATTGTTTGATAAACTGTATGTGCATATATTGTACAGCACTTTGGTCAGTTCTGCTTGTTTTAAACATGCTCTATAAATACATGTATATAAATACAAACTTGATTTGATACAAGAAAATATGAAACGCTGTGAGCAACCTTCGATCTTTTTGTTTAGACTTTCTGTGTCTGTGCTTCTATGATTTTCTGTACATTCTGTAATACTGAATGCGACACTGCCACCTAGTGGGCCCGTTAAACTTACGTTGAAGTATGTAGGCAAACTGCTGTGCGAATGTAAGCGCCAAATGAACGTTTATGTTCGCTAACACGCTCACGCAGAAGTATAAACCAGGCTTTAGCCGACACTAGCCGGCTTTTTGACAGTAAAAAACAAACAAAAAACAAAAGCCAATAAATAAAATAGTCATCGAAAGAAAAAGAAACGCAAGTGATTTCAAATTGAAATAGAGGCATAGTGTCCAAAACAGTATTTTTATATATTTAAAATATTAACATTTCAAAGAAATTTTTTATCTAGACAATAAAGTAAATGCCAGAAGGCAAAGCTCTCAATCTACCGGTCTATCTTCGCTCCTACTCTCACCTATGGTCATGAAGGGTGGGTCATGACCGAAAGAACGAGATCGCGGATACAAGCGGCGGAAATGAGTTTCCTCCGGAGGGTGGCTGGCATCTCCCTTAGGGATAGGGTGAGAAGTTCAGCCATTCGTGAGGGACTCGGAGTAGAGCCGCTGCTTCTTTGCGTAGAAAGGAGCCAGTTGAGGTGGTTCGGGCATCTAGTAAGGATGCCACCTGGCCGCCTCCCTAGGGAGGTGTTCCAGGCACGTCCAGCTGGGCGGAGGCCGCGGGGCAGACCTAGGACCAGGTGGAGGGATTATATCTCCACACTGGCCTGGGAACGCCTTGGAATCCCCCAGTCAGAGCTGGTTAATGTGGCCCGGGAAAGGGAAGTTTGGGATGCCCTGCTTGAACTGCTACCTCCGCGACCCGACCCCGGACAAAGCGGATGACGATGATGATGATGATGATAAAGTAAATGAGAGTAGGGCTAGGAGCTAGCTATAGGCCATTTCCGTCCTCATACCCTTTCTTCTCTATATATGTTAAATTTGTGTGTAGATCACGTTGTTTTGCGTTGTCTAAAATAAACCATACGGTGAAAATGCCCTGTGTGACTCAGCACTAACAAAAAATTGGCATCGTCTTGTCTTCCTTCTGTCTTTCTTTCACTCACACGTGCGCACATAAAGTGTTTTTAAAGAATTTTTTTGTTTTAAAAACATTTGTGGCTAAGAACATTCTGGGTTAAAGCACCGAATGAATGACCTATTTAGCATCACGCCAGCATGACTAAACGCAGTTAATGACAGCAGCCGGTTAATTTATCAAAAGTCCGGTAAATTTGAAGGTAGCCGGTGCCGGTGTAGCCGGTGTACGGGTGGATGTCAGTCATTACAGAATGCATTCCACAACTGTGGGGTCATCTGACATGAGGGACATGAATTTACTGGCTGATATATCCTCCTTTAGCTTCCTCCTTTCAATTTCTGCAATGTAGTGCATGAACACTTTAGCCGTGTTGGCGTTTCAGTAAGTCTTCCCTACGTCTAAACCTTTCTGCTCATCCACCTAAAAACTATTTTTAGTTAGCTAGCCATAATTTTTACGTTGAATTAGTTGGAGCTGATACAGCCTACACATTATTAAAACTAATCCATTGGCTACTGTTCGCTAACCTAACGTTATAGCAAAATGCACTTTGTGAGCTAGCCAGCATAACGAGTTTACATCATCATCATCATCATCGTCGTCATCCGCTTGGTCCGGGGTCGGGTCGCGGAGGTAGCAGTTCAAGCAGGGCATCCCAAACTTCCCTTTCCCGGGCCACATTAACCAGCTCTGACTGGGGGATTCCAAGGCGTTCCCAGGCCAGTGTGGAGATATAATCCCTCCACCTGGTCCTAGGTCTGCCCCGCGGCCTCCGCCCAGCTGGACGTGCCTGGAACACCTCCCTAGGGAGGCGGCCAGGTGGCATCCTTACTAGATGCCCGAACCACCTCAACTGGCTCCTTTCTACGCAAAGAAGCAGCGGCTCTACTCCGAGTCCCTCACGAATGGCTGAACTTCTCACCCTATCCCTAAGGGAGATGCCAGCCACCCTCCGGAGGAAACTCATTTCCGCCGCTTGTATCCGCGATCTCGTTCTTTCGGTCATGACCCACCCTTCATGACCATAGGTGAGAGTAGGAACGAAGATAGACCGGTAGATTGAGAGCTTTGCCTTCTGGCTCAGCTCTCTCTTCGTCACAACGGTGCGATAGAGCGACTGCAACACCGCACCCGCTGCTCCAATTCTCCGGCCCATCTCTCGTTCCATTTTACCCTCACTCGAGAACAAGACCCCAAGATACTTGAACTCCTTCACTTGGGGTAAAGACTCATTCCCTACCTGGACTAGACAATCCATCGGTTTCCTGCTGAGAACCATGGCCTCAGATTTGGAGGTGCTGATCCTCATCCCAGCCGCTTCACACTCGGCTGCGAACCGATCCAATGAGTGCTGCAGGTCGCAGACTGATGATGCCATCAGGACCACATCATCTGCAAAAAGCAGTGATGCAATCCTCTGCCCACCAACCCGCAGCCCCTCCCCCGCGGCTACGCCGTGAGATCCTGTCCATGAATACCACAAACAGGATAGGTGCCAAAGCGCAGCCTTGGAGGAGGCCAACTCTCACCGGAAACGAGTCCGACTTACTGCCGCAGACCCGGACACAGCTCTCGCTTTGGGAGTACAGAGATTGGATGGCTCTGAGTAGAGACCCCCTCACCCCATACTCTCGCAGCACCTCCCACAGTATCTCCCGGGGAACCCGATCATACGCCTTCTCCAAATCCACAAAACACGTGTAGACCGGATTGGCATACTCCCAGGCCCCCTCAAAGATCCTCGCGAGGGTAAAAAGCTGGTCCGTTGTTCCACGACCAGGCCGGAAACCGCATTGTTCCTCCTCAATCCGAGGTTCGACAATAACGAGTTTACTTATTAATTTATTTGCAAACAGTGTTCTAAATATAAATAATTATCAGTGGCGGCTCGCTAGTAGAGGGCGATAGGGCACCGCCCTCCTTGGCTCTCTGGTGGACTTTTTTTTAAATATTTTTTTAATTAATTTAAAAAATGAGCAATAATTACTTGTTTTAAGCATCTATGTTTAAAACGCACAAAAGTGTGTAATATATAAAATGTAAATCATAATATTTGGGGTAACATTAGCTGACTGTTCATTCCATAGACGTATCTATTAGGGAGGGATGGGCATGATTACTAGAATATTCGATTATTCGAAATGATGTGGGTATTCGAATATAGCTGCAGTCATTTATTTATGTTTTTGCCTAAAGTTAATTTAAATATTATTCATTAGCGATTTTGATTACATACTGTTTACAACGTGTACACCAATGCCATTGAAATACGTAAAAAGTAGAAAGAAAAAGCACAATTTCAATGCATTAGATACATTTTCCCTGCTTTCCACATCAAGTAGTTTAAACTTGCAGGCAGCGCGCCAACTGAAGGCACAAGAGCGCTCTATGCTAGTGCGCTGGATCACCGATACAAACACATGCGCTTTATAGCGCCGACTCTCCGCTCAGAGATCAAAGAAAGTCTGTCCAAATGTGTCAGAGTAAGAAATTTTCACAAATTGGAAAAGGAATATGTTTATTTAGCGAGGGCCAGATCACGGAAGCCCTTCAAGCTACATTACAAGTGCGCCATAGCGCAAAAAATAAAAATAATAATAAATAAAAATAAAAAAAGGGCAGCACGGTGGCTCGGTGGTTAGCACTGTTGCCTCACAGCAAGAAGGTCCTGGGTTCAATCCCCACCTGACCCAAGGGCGTTTCTGTGTGGAGTTTGCATGTTCTCCCCGTGGCGTGGGTCCTCCGGGTACTCCGGTTTCCTCCCACAGTCCAAAAACATGCAGGTTAATTGGTGACTCTAAATTGCCCGTAGGTGTGAATGTGAGTGTGAGTTGTTGTCTGTCCCTATATGTCGGCCCTGTGATAGACTGGCGACCTGTCCAGGGTGTACCCCGCCTCTCACCCTGTGTCCGCTGGGATAGGCTCCAGCCCCCCCCGTGACCCTGTACAGGATAAGCGGTAAAAGTTAATGGATGGATGGATAAATAAAAATAATTTCATTAATTAATAATTAATAATAATAATAATAATAATAATAATAATAAATTCCCCATATAATTTTTTTATTTCGGTTAATCGATTAACCAAAATATTTTTGATAGAATAGTGATATGGCCTAAAATGCCCATCTCTAGTATCCATGTCTGGTTCATCCCCTCTCTCTAAGTTCTCTGGGGCTATGGAACAACAGCCCATTCAGTGCAGCAGCACAGCCAATATCTGACAGAAGAAATGCACACAGCAACAGTGGCAACATAAATTTAGCCAATCAGCGTCCTCGAATCTGCTGCCAGAAGTGCGATAAATTTATCGCCCCAAGCAGAGTCCCAGAGAGAAGAAGACCATGATTAACGCGGAGATGCAAGACCTAGGATCTCTGGTGCCTGCTAATTCGATTTGATCTCTTCATCAAAACCCTTTTGAGAGGAGAACTTAGGTGGAGAAAATAAGTTAAAGAGCTTGGACCAGATCAACCGAATATTAAAATAGAACAACAGGCTGGTGAAAACAACAAAAAGTACATGTGAGGCTTCTCCGGTAGTTGGTACGAAAAAAAGGCTAGCTAGATTAAGTCATGCAAATGCCGTTTTTTGCTTCCCATGCCTGCTTTTTAGAACAGCTGGGACGGATACAAGATGGACTGTTTCAGGAGTACAGGACATGAAACATCTTTCGGAAAAAAATTAAGAAACATGAGTTTGAGGGCACACATGGAGAATATGGTCAAGCTAGTCATGCTCGGCAGAGGATTGGGGTGAGGAAACGAAAAGAGTAGAAACTTGAGCTCCGCTCATTTTTTTTGTAATAATGTTATAATTCCTATACAAGTCTGCTCTAACCATGTAACGTGCCTTATGAATGTACGTGTGTAACATTGCAGGCCGTTCAGACAATTGTAAACATATTTCACTGTTGAATGTACAGAAGCTAATTAACAATGTTCTAGAATGTTCGCTAACAAGACGCAAAATGGTTCAAGTGATCGGTCTAAACAAAGTTGTGACTTATTTTTATGTGTAGGAGCTGGAGTGTCGAATACCGTGTCTTATCCTTGACCATCTGTATGCCTGAATCTTTGCCAGGTATGTGTAATATGTTGGTGTATATTTACTATGCACGTTTTATAATGTGTTTTTGATATGCTAACCAATCAGTTGTACTTTTGCATTGAGGAAATGGGTTGTGATGTGGGTTTATTAGCGTTAGTAGGTAACGTTATGTTATGTCTGTAAAGCTATACAATCACATTGTTTAATTAGACACTACCCTTTTATTGATAAATGTGGCAAAGACGGAGCTGGAGTGTCGAATACCATGTCAATGTCAAATTTATTTATAAAGCTCATTTAAAAAAACAACAGTTGACCAAAGTGCTGTACAATCAAGATAGTAAAAGTAAATGCAAAAAAAAAACACAATAAAACCAAAAACTAGTTAAAAAACATAAGACAAAGAAAGGCAATTGTCATACTGATTTAAAAGCCAAGGTATAAAAATGTGTTTTAAGACGTGATTTAAAACCGGCAAATTATCTGTTCTTATCCTTGAACATCTATCTGTATGTTTAAATCTTTGCCAGACGATTATCCAATAAACTGCATGCACCCGACGTTTTGTTTGATAATCTTTAATGGACGTTGTCGTCAAGTATAGAGGGGTAGCACTTCTCTAATTTGAAGAGGTTAAGACCTACCGGAGGAACACCATGACACAGGTTCGCCGTCTGTGATTTTGACGGTATCAGGGCATCCTTGTCTTTGACACAACTTTGGATTGCTACCGCAACCAATCTATGAGAGCGGCAGCTTGATTAGCGGTAGCAGCCAAAGTTGCAATGGAAGGTTCGTTTTAAGTTATTGTAACGATCTTGTATTGATAATATGTTCAATGTTAGCAATATGCGGCTAGCGGTCTTAGCAGGAGTTTGTGTTGGTTAGCTAAAAGTGCATCTGAGGTTGACAATTGTATTATGTATTATGTTGTAGAAAAAGCTTGCAGTACAAAGTGGGGGAGTATGCTGGTACCAGAGCCCTGGCGCCTTATGGGCATTTTGGCCCTTTTTGTTCAGGCTAGGGAGACCACCTCGAATAAAAGAGCCTGGGGAGATGAGGGTCAAGGAGGAAGTGTGTCCCAGCTTGAGCAGAGTGACAGAGAGGAAGAGGGAGATGAGGCAGATGAAGGAGAAGAAACTGAGGAGGGTACTCTGGACGAAAGTGTTGGGGAGAGAGAGGGAAAAATGGGCATGGAGGACCAGGACACCATAGCAAGTCCCAGATTCCCACACAAACATCGGCACCATGCACAAGAAGTCTCGTCTTTTCAGGCAACTCTCCTGGCAGCTATCAAAGACGGCCAGCATGAGGATGACGACATGCTCTTTTTAAAGAGTCTTGTGCCATCTTTGAAACGGTTAACATTTAAAAAAAAGGCTGAGGTGAAAATTTAATTCCAGCAGCTGCTATATGAGGCAGAATTCTCAGGTATTTATATAAACTTATATGTATGTGTTGTGAGTATAACGTATAAAGTATAAAGTGAGTGTATATCACTACGATTGATATAACATGTCTAAGTTTTGCTTGTGTATTTCACAGAGATGTGAAGTATACTGCAGGAAGACGGGGAAAAGAGGAGCACACACATTTTTATGTCGTTATTATAGAGTTGTGTGTGTGTGTGTATATATATATATTTTGTTTTTTTACATATGTAGTATTAATAACGGTACTTTATAGTGGCTTGTATATGTTGTGAGTATAATGCGAGTGTTCATCATTCATATTCAATGTCTAATTTTTGGACAGAGATGTGAAGCAAACTTCCAAGAAGATGAGGGAAAGAGGAGCACACACACACATTTTTATATTGTTCCAATATATAGTGTGTATGTATATATAGATATATCTATTAACATACAGTTGTGTATATATTGTTATTGTTATATATGTTATTACTAAAGTAAATTTCTTAAAGACATCACCTGTGTGGTTTCCCTATTTAGTATTACACTGATATGCACTATTAAAGAAAAGGGAGTCCTCAAGTTCTTTTTAGTATGTAAGCAGGTTATAATAATGTATTCAGAATTAATCATAACTGAAATGGTGGTTGTTTCTTAAAAGAACCATTGGCTTAAGGAAAGAATGTGGAGGTCATGGAAGACATGTCTACCATGGAACCATGCCTTCTTCTAAAACAAAGTTGTGGTGTAACCTGGCAAGTGACAGCCTGTAATTTAAAATCCGACGTGGAGATCCTGGAACCACTGGTGCTGCGTGTGGTTTCATCAGGTTAGATTTTAAGGGGAGTCCAGCCCCAGGAATGGATGCAGGTGGTGGCAGTTTAAGGCAACCATCCTGGAGGTCTCTCTTGAAGTCCGAAGCCCTGAGGATCCCTCCATCAACGACCCTGACACCATAACCTGCATCTACCACTACAATGAGCACAATGGAGAACGTTCCCTTATAATTGAAGAACTGGGACCCTGAGCATGCTGGTGACTGGATGACAACATGCTTCCCGTTTAGTGCGCCCACACAGTTAAGGAAGTTCCACCTCTCTTCAATTTCCCTAGCAATGGTCCTCCAGTCTTCCTCCTTAGGCCATTGCAATTAGGTCTCCACAAGACACTCCATATAGCTCTTGTGACAACAGCTTCAACCTTGGAGACTGTTGAGACACCCACACAAGAGCTGAAGGCTATACTCCAAAACAAATCTCTGGTGGCAAGAAAACCACAAAATAAAAATGGGAAAATATAGTACAGTAGTATTAAAAGAGCTCTTCACTGTATTTGACAAATTGCTAAATAATGAATATGCATCACAAATTACTCACTGTGTTTCATACTGATGTATAAAAATGTCTAATTAATAAGCTCTGCAAATTACGTACTAGTTTTAAAGTAAATGTTGATAATTATTAACCAAGGGCAATGTTTAACTTACCGGAGACAAATAGCCAGACGTTCAGCTGGCCTGATGGGCTTCTGAACCCCTATTTTCCAGCAATATGCGCACCAATCAGTTAGAGAAGCTGGCGAAAGTACGGAATTCCTCTCCGAACAACCGCAGCTCTGTAACCAGACGATGGTACTCTCCGTACTCCTTCCTCTGCTGCAGAAGTGGATGCACCCAGTGTCTGCGAGGAAGCCTTAAGCAAGCAACGCTCTCCTCCAGCAACGCAATCAAAACAACTTGGCTCTGAATAGAGTTCATTTCGATTTTTGACTACTACCAAAAACTAGGGGGTCGGTGCAAAATTTTTTGTTTTTAATTTTTCTGAAGCGTATAGGCGGCAATCAGCGCAATACATAATTTGCTCGGTGGCAGAGTCGGCGTCAGAACAAATTTAATGGAAGGCATCAGGCTAACCACGGGGGGCACAAACTGTCCATCGAGAACTCAATCTATGCTAGATAATATGAGTTTGCTGTCAACAACCAACCAACACTCACGCACCAACGCAGCGCCAATCTTAAAACATTCGTCTGAGCTCCCTCTCTCGCGTACACACATACACACAATTCACTGGGTGTGTCACTAGAGCATTGGTGAAAAATAAAATATGCTATAGATTAAATACTCTAACTCTTACCGAATAAATTCAGACATACCCCAAAATCATTCAATATTTTGCATAATAATCAAGAACGCCAGGGCTGGCATCAAAGTTAATGAACAACATGACTTGCCTTTAAAAGAGTTGCAGACGATGAGGTCTGTGTTGAACCTCTTAAGAAAGTATCCTTCCACTCAGTTGTGCATTTTCGCGTTACGTCCTGAACCAACTGGGCCTTTCTTTTTCTTATATACATTTTTCACTTTAAATAAGTGCAGTCCGAAAATCGCTTGTTCTCATGTAACACCATCCGACTTGCTCAGTCAGTACACCCGCTTATTTTGAAGTCATAGGTCAAGCACCGCACCAATGAACACTCTTCCCCAAATGTGAGCTCACCTAAATATTACTGACAGGTTGTGTTTATATCAAAACATTTTTACCAGATTTTTGTTTTTATTTCATTTTACAAAAACATTTAGCAGAAAAGTTTTCACTTTTAATACAATAAATATAAATTGATGAATACATTAATAAAAAGCAAAGTGACAGAGCTTGGCCTGGAGGGGGTCACAATTACTCATCTGGGGGGGCATAGCCCACGAATGCCCCCCTATGATGCCGACCCTGCTCGTTGGTCTCATATACAAGCCACTCACGTGTCTTGCCGTTTTCAGATGTATACTTATTGTTAAACATGAGTTGAGTTTTATTAGTTGATACTTTACATCCAGTGTGAACTTGCCCTGGCCCAATTTTATTGGATATTTAGACTGAGCGTAAAACCTTTAGAGACCCGTAATCCATCCAATCAAACATTATAGTCAATGCATTGTCGTAACGTTAATGTTATTTTTTTGTTATTATAAATGAAACCTCGTTGGTTACCCGCCAATGGCAAAATTCACCCGCATTTGGCGGGTGTTAATTTCAGGCCCTGCTTAGTATGTCTTAGTTCTGACCACATCAGCAACCGTTTCATCCTGGGAGTGCTACAGCACTTGCCGTACCCCTCGTTCCCATACTCATGTCAACCTGGTGGTGCAGCAGTTGTTCCCGCGCCCTTGCCAAGCAACTAATCTTTCTATCTTACCTTGTGCATATTTTGCCATAGCAGTCATTCTGACTGTATCATAATGTCTAATGTTTCTATCTATGAGTGGTTAAAGCAGTGGTTACAGTAGTAGTTGGTATCAGATAAAACACATTGATATTAACTATTGAAAACATTACAGGGCTGATTGTACAGATAAGGCCAATCCAGAAAGGTTACATATGCAAAAATAATTTAGCTTTTCATCAGACACTTAGGTACCCTAGGGTTAGGCTAATCGCTACGCAGTAGCTGAAAAATCTGCTGCATCTGGTATGCTAAATTGGAGAAACTACGTACATGATTAGTTGAATAGGGATATTTGACATTCCACACTCACCTGTTCTGCTCCTCCAACTTGGCCAACAGCTCCAGTTCATCGGGACTCAGGCATTCAGAGTCGGCGGGGGAGGCTGCAGGAGCAGATAGTGCGGTATCGTGGGATGACGAGTCTGGACTGAGCACAGGGCTCCCTGTGGATGGCAGGTCTGGATCTAGGCCTGAAAGTGAGTAGGGGCAATCCATTGGAGTGGCCATTCCTGTGCCCTCTCTCTCTGGGCTACCGCTGAGGGATGACATAGATAATGGTTCTGATAGTGGTGTTGGCCTCGGTAGGATTGCAGGGATATGCTTTAGGCAGGGCTCCTTACCAGTCTCCCCCTTGGAGGTGGTAGGCCGTTGGGCTGGCCAGATAGCTAAAAGAACCGTAATTCCTCAAACCTGCCACAAATAAAAAATGATGCACAAATTAAAAGAGCTATACACACAATACAAAAACATACTATAATACAGTGTTCCCGCTGGTCACGTTTCGCGATAAAATCCTTCTCGCCACATTAAAGTCCTACATTTTCGGGTACAAATATTAATACAAATGCAGTCTTCAACCTTTTCATTTTTCTTTTATTTGTGCCTCTTGATTTGTCCTCAGTGAAAGCTGCACATACTGTACTTCAGTTGCAAGTAAGTAACAAAACTAACTTGTGCACACAAGATAAAAAATATATTCCTTTTGGGACTTTAGGGGCTCCGTAGGAATCCATTAAATTAGATAATAGCAAGTACACATAGCATCTCAATCTGATAAACGCCGACGTTCAACTCTGATTATCTGTCCTTGCAATCTTGCAAGACCATTCTAACCAAGGACACTTGGCAAGAACGTTCTTCTCAAGACCACAAGTACGTTCTTAATGTTCTTGGTATTGATAAACAGCCCACGTCTCTCTTGCAGCTTCCCTATTCACAAAACACATAATGAAAAAACTGAAAAATATAAAATAAAACAATTAGACCAATGTGTTAGCATCCTGTCTTTATTTGTTCGTCCACACAATACCCCACAGTCGTTCTTCCACAAACGGGCTTTGCATCTCACGAGGTCACGCTAACCCTAGTCTGGCTGAATGGATGTAAGATTTTGGAATAAACCTGCCATTGGCGCCGACTGTTTCAGTCGGCACCCATCAGATTGCTCCATATTCCTCTCCTTTCGCTATCTGCTTGTTATAATTTTTAAGTCCCCGCCGCTATGTGAACAGCAAGTAACCTATACGCTAAAAATGTCCAGTTTCGATGAAGATTTGGATCGTGTAGTAAGGCGTGCCTACTTGGTTTGTTCTGTGAATGGTGGAAAAGATTTAAAAAGAATATGTTTTGAACATTTGTCAAACACAGGGACGTTATTGCATGTTTGTCCACCGGTTACGTAAAATGTTTAATATTTCAAGCATGTCATATCATCTGTAGACAGTGGAGCTCGCAAGTGTAAACAGACATAGCGTGAACATGCTATGGTTTTTGTAGTGTCCCCCTGCAGTTAAACGAGGTAGCTGCAGTGTACGCCAGGCAAGATCAAGACACGGAAGAGAAATTAACCACTGGCCAGTACTCCATAGCATGAGAGCCATCCTGCAAACGACCACGTTCTGAGAGCGTGTGGACAAAGTTTCCTTCATACGGAGATCAACTGGTAAGAGCAAGTTACCATATGAACCTAATTTAACGTGACTGTATTGTGTGAAATTTCGCAGTAGCAAAGATAATTATATCAATGTACGTTATTATTTCATCATGATATCTTGTACAAGCACCAAATCTTTGGATTAGTACCAACTAATTTAGAACCCCAATCAAGCCAAACATACGGCATAAATCTTATTTTTCTCCTTTTGAGTTTGACTAATTACTCTCTGTCTTATCTTGTTTTTATTTACAGGAGAGAAGGACAGCAGCTTGAAGTTCCTTTTTAGAGAGCAGTGTGGAAAAGTTGCCGAATTAAGATATTTTACCCTGTTTTGTGCCTCTCCTGGAAATTACTGCCACAGCCTCCAAAGCCATGAGATTAGAAGTTGAGGCAAAATTGTCAAACTGCATATTATCAACTCGCTCTAATATCCATTATTTCTTGTCAGTTGTAATTGCGCAATAGAGACATCTGACAACATAAGTGCAAACGAGTCTTAAGTTGGGTGATCTAAAAATACTTAAGTAAACAAAAGCATGACAGGGGAAAACAATGGTATTGATTGATAAAGTTACCAAAGTACGTTAGTTGTGAAATAAAGACACATCTGACAACATGAGCATGTGGGGCAGCATCGTGGCTCAGTGGTTAGCACTGTTGCCTCACAGCAAGAAAGTCTTGGGTTTAATCCCCACCTGGGTCTTTCTGTGTGGAGTTTGTGTGTTCTCCCCGTGTGTGCGTGGGTTTCCTCCCACAGTCCAAAAACATGCAGGTTAATTGGTGACTCTAAATTGCCTGTAGGTGTGAATCTGAGTGTGAGTGTTGTTGTCTGTTCCTATGTGTGCTCTGTGATAGACTGGCGCCAATGAATTACATAGAACGAACAATGACTGGACCAACAGCAATCAAACACAGCACTCAGTCTAAGTGATCCCACGGCAGCCAATTTGCGCCAAACTTGCTCACCCGACATATTACGACAGACTTGCTTAGGACATAGACATAGACACACAGACCGACTCCAAGTGAATTGGCAGTGAGAATGGAGCATGGTTTTTTAATGGTGGGAGGAAACCGGAGTACACAGAGGAAATCCACAAAATCACGGGGAGAACATGCTAACTCCAAAAGGCCGTTGGGTCAGGTGGGGTTTGAACCCAGGACCTTCTTGCTGTGAGGCACCAATGCTAATCACTGAGCCACCACCATACTTCCATGTAGGGATGGTGTTTCTTGAGGCATGGGCAGTGTTAGGTTTGCGCCACACATAGCGCTTTGAATTTTGGTCAAAAATCTACCTTCGACTCAGAACACAGCTGTTATTTTTCTAAAAGCCTTGTCTAGGTAATGGGTGGTGTAATGCGGCTTCCACTTCCTCACTATTGATCCAACAGTGCACACAGGGATATTCAAACACTTGGATATTATTTTGTACCCGTTTCCTAATTTATGCATGTCTATTACTTTATCTCTAACCTCCCTAGAATGCTCTTTAGTCTTGATTTTTATACCTTTCCTTCAGATTCTTAGTCTGAGCAATTATCATTAAACTGATGTGTGTGTGTGTGTGTGTGTGTGTGTGTGAGAGAGAGAGAGAGAGGGGGGGGGTATGGGATCCAGAAAATGTGAGCTATTCTAATGTTTCAGAGGTGAGGCCAATTGTAAGGCCTACAGTGTCTTGGTTAGGGCAATATTTTTCATCTGTGTCAACTTGTAGTTTCCAAAGCACAGGGGTAGAATACTTAGACAAACAGCATATTTCATTTATTTTTCTTACAAAGTTTTTCTAAAGTAAAAGTAATGTGACTAAAATAATACCTTTTGAGGGTCAGTCTTTTGAAATAAAATATTAAACAGAACAAAACCTCAATGTATCATTTGTAATCCACACAAATCTGAAGTTTCAAGGGGGTTTAATACTTTTGCAAGCCACTGTATGTATATAAAGCTCTTGGCAATTCAAAGTTAGCTTCCAAAAAGTATTATTGTTATAACTAGAAAAGTTAAGTTAATAAAAAAAGTATAATATAATCTCTAACGCGCCTTCCACTGCGGTTGCAGCTGAAATGATTGTTAGAATGGCATTGCATTCATACAATCTACATTTCTAACCACTCGTCACAGCCATAGCTGTGAGTTACTGTCTGCGATTAGTAATTTATTTTTTGATTTTATGTGCCAGTTTTTTTATTTGTTTTCCACGTTATATTATTTTCAAAAAAGGAACATTGTAATTTATTTGAACATGTTTAAATGTTTAGATAATAAAACAGCTATGTTGCTGAAAACCTACCAACCTAGGCCTACTTTTTTTCCACACAGAATATTAATCAGGAATCGATAAGGGAATCGATAAAGAATTGGACCAATAAGCAGATATGATAATGGCATCGGCGTCAACAATATCTTATCAATACCCATTCCTGCGTACCCCATATATGGGAGACCAGGTATGGTTGTAACACTTTTTGCTTCAGCACCTGTAACATTTTTAGCTCAAACTTTTATACAAAGCACCCACATTGGTTCACTACAAATGGCACCAATTTAAACCTCTGCAAAAATATCACAGACCTTGTGAGTTGATGTCAAATGCATGGTGTTCCTTTGTTACAACTTACCCCGCTCCCGGGGTAAAACAGGGGCCACACCATGCAATATGCTTTAAAAAGAGGTTAATTCAAATAAAAGAACAACGTATCTCTCTCTCTGTGACTCACAATAACTCTAATCCACTTTCTATTTGAGTGTGTGCATGTGTGTGTATGTGCGTGTGTGTAAATTAGTCTACTGGAATAAACTGTTTAACCGTATAAATATTCTACTAAAATATATCTGTATAAAGAACATGTAGGTCAAATAAAAACCGATGTCAATACGTGTTTGTGTCCTTCTGTGTGTGTGTGTGTGTGTGTGTGTGTGTGTGTGTGTGTCTGTGTCTATGTGTGTACATTTTTAATCAGTCACAATGGTGACACATTAATGTTGGTTACTTGGAGTGCAGGATTGGTGAGCCCAGAGACTGCATTTTAACCACACTACCATTGACAACCACCATGTGGGATCAGGGAGGGAGAAGTTAAACACTGAAATTGTCATTTCAGATCTTATCCCTGATTGGTGGAATTGGTGATGTTACAACTCTCCCCATGTTACAACTATACCTGGTCTCCTCTACTCCTACTTTTGGTCCAAAAGTATAGCGACCAAGTCAAGTGTTTGTTTGTATTTTGACCATATTTTAACCTCACATAGACAACAGGTTATACCTAAACTTACACAGTTATTGTATGACTAACTTGTGGACGAAAACACATTTCCTGTTTTATTTATAATAATCGTATGTGATCTTTCATGCACATAACAAGCGCCTATAAGAAGATGCACATACCGATACAATTTGTGTGTTTATGTGATGGTCTAGCCCTGAACTCATAACAGAAGCTAACGTTGCCTATTTAATGTTGGGCTACCTGTACAGCTGCTCCAAAATGTAAAACCCGTGCAAACATTAGATGCTCAATTCAATCAACATGTTTCGCCGCTTTGACCCTCCTGAAAATGCTGTTGCCGATACACAACATGATTGTGTAGCGACAAAAAAATATAAGCTGCCACAGATAGTGACGAAAACGATATTTCTTGTAGCGGCTAAAACTAAATATCTAAATGGAGAGGTTCTGATATTTTTTCGCTGGATTTCTCAGGAGCTATATGCGAACATTCCTTCCAATGTGTAAGACGTATTGTCGTCCAAAACGGAGAGGAAAAAAAGCATTCAAATCCACGTTGTTGGACACTATTTTGTCCAGCGCATGCATGGAGCAAAATTAACATTAACCATAACAGTATGGGCCGGGTATGTTAGATCAAAGTGCAATGCCTACCTTATCCTTCCCATAATCGTAGGCAGTCAAACTCATTTCCCCCACTCCAAACATACGTACTCAAATCCATATAGCCAACGTAAAAAAAACAGACTAATACAAATCTTATTTTACAGCTGTTCACTGTGCATTCATGTCCAACGCAATGACATAGCTTTGGCTCCTGTTGCCGAAGAAAACGAAAGAAAGCGCATTTGGTTGCAAGAGAAGGCTTGTCAGGCGTCGACTACGGTGCAGAAAAGCGCTCTGGCAGTCCTTAATCGACTTTTATCCACGATTATCAAATACTAACATACACGACCAATATAAAAATATTCTACCTATTTTACCCAGCCAATATCATCAAATAGCATCATTTATGCTCATAAATCATTGGCTACAGAATGGCCGTTCTTTAACACGCTACATGCGATGGGGCATACCAATCCAATTTCAGGATGGGTGGTAATTGGCGTATGAGAAATCAATTGCATTCTTTGCCCGTTGTATAATTTTATAATGACAAAAATAATCACCAATCAACGGAATTATTCATTCTGCTCGAAGGAGGGTCTTGCATGTGTAATACAGCGGTTTTCATTTAATTCGTCTATTCTTCAACAAATAATATATAGGCCTATTATATTTCATTATAAAGAAATTAAAATCTTTACATAGGACATTATCAGGACTATGATGCAGAAGCTACTAACCTATAATAACCAATTATTCATTATTAAGGATAAATGAAACGATTTGGTGAAACAAATATTATTTTCTAGAGCATTGCATTTGCAACACATCAGCAATGTATAGGGAACACGAGCAGGGAAGGCCATATTTCACAGAGGTCCAGTAGCGGATTTATTTACCGGTGGGGCACAAAAAAAAAAAAAAACTTAATTTAAATGTGCTAAAACATATAGACAAGAACCACACGCTGATGTGCAAACTACAGCACCACGGCTGATCATTTGACAATGCAGCACATTAGATCTATGGTCTATTAAATAAAGTTAAGGACTCAGTATTACAAGACACAGAGTAGTAATGCAGTAGACATTAGTGTCTTTACTTAGTAATAGGTTCGGTACACGGAAAAACTGTGAAAGGGTTGGCAAATAAACCCGTGAAGGGAAGGTAGAGCCCAGGGCTGGACTGGGACAAAAAAATCGGCCCTGGTATTTTGTCCCAGACCGGCCCACCACAATCGGTAACACACCGCACAACCCATCTTCCAACTCCCCTGAATATGTATACCAGCTGTGCCATTCCCTAAAAACACTAAAGCTGTGTAATGAACAAGAGAGGGACTCAAGGAGGATAAAGAAAGAGAAGATATGAGAACTATCTTCAAAAAAGTGGCGTTGCAAAATTTTACCCCACTGTGATGAATTCACTGCGATGAATCCTAAAAAAAAGTGAGGGTATCCTGTGTATGTGTTTGAGAGAGAGACTTTTTTTACTTTAAAAAAGGTTGTTTATTGCATCATGGATACAATAAATAGAAGTATTGAAAAAAACACCATGTAAAAATCAACCATTATCACTACCATGTCAGGGTCCGGCCGCTCCTACAGACGGCACACCACGGCTGCCTTCAGCACCCTGGACAGCACCCAGGTGCCCTCTCTTGGCTGGCAGGCGGCCAACACCAAGGACAGCTCCTTCCAGTTTCTTTTGTGTTGATTTTGTTATCATATCTATAGCCTATATATATATCCATATTTGTTATTATATTTTGTTTTTGTTAATCCTTATTGCCTGATTATTGTTTTATCGTTTCCACCTGTGTTCTTTTGTTTAGCTACACTATTTAGGTTCCTGTGTTACTCTGGTCCTTTGTTCAGTAATTTTTTGTGCCATGCCTTGTCTCCTGTGCTGTCTTCAGATATCTCTAGTAAACTCTACGTTTCAGTTACTCTAGCCTCCAGTCTCCGTTTTTATTGTTGTTTCTAGCCTTCCATTCTCCAGTGTCTGCATTTGGGTCGCACTTCTGTAACAACCATTACATACCAGTGCCTTTAGCTTCTTTTTTTTATATAAAAAAAGGTTAAATTGGTTACATTTTGCAATTCAATAACAATCTAGTATAGCCCAGAGCCATATAGAGAGATCTATATCCATAATTGTCATATTCCGAAATCACACACACAACAACTCCATTCATACAAAAAATGTTTACTACTAAAGTCAGGTGAGGTTGCACTCGCTTCCCGGACAACGGGGACGCCAATGAACGGGACAGAGATCGCAGACCTTTGAAACTATTGTTGCAACTACCCTTTTAAGACAGCGTTTCTAGACATCTAACTATGTCACAGATTTCAGAATAAACATAAAACCGTTTGCGTTAGCCTCCTCTAGCGAACAATCTAACATTTTTTCTTTTCCTTTTTTTTGCTTTATGCAGGCTACTAAGCCAGGTTTATACTTCTGCGTGAGCGCATTAGCGAATGTAAACGTTAATTTGACGCTTACATTCGCAGTTGTTCGCCTACATACTTCAACGTAAATTTAACAGGCCCGCTAGGTGGAAGTGTTGCATTCAGTAATCCAGAATGTACAGAAAAACGTAGAGGAAGCACATGTCCCGCGAAAGTATAAACAAAGAGACCGAAGGTTGCTCACTGCTTTTCATATTTTCTTATATCAAATCGAATCAAATCAAGTTTATTTATAGAACACGTTTAAAACAAGCATAGCTGACAAAAGTGCTTTACAATATATTCACATACAGTTTATCAAACAATACAGAAAACAGTTAGTAACATATAGCCTAGCCTATATAGGCTACAAGCTAAGTGCATAGAAAACTACTAATATGATTCGAAGGCTACTCTATTGAAAATCAGCCTATCTGCTCCAGTTCAATGTGTCATCTGCGGTTTAATTTAAAATATTACCGAATATCTACTTGCTTCCTACCCTGCTCAACCGATCAGCGATTGTTTGACGCACTGAGAAGACGCTTCGTGCAACACGCTGTTAGGATTTGGGAGGACTCCCCGTACACACGTCGGCGGGCCTCGGTGAGCTACGCTTTCCCAGAAACCCCTTCTCTCCGAAACTATGAAGAAACGTATACCTGCTCCTTCGCAGACATATAAACCAGGCTTCAGTCATCATGAGTCACGCTCACAAGCTGGTGTTCTGATAATTTGCGCCTCCCACTCAGGATGGGCTTCCCGGTAGCATATTATCAGATAAAACTGAAAAATGTTGCCTCCCCTCCAAATGGGCTACCTCAATTGAATAGTATGAAGTAGAACATTGTATTAAACTTTAATAAAAGTTAAAAGACCAATTAAACACTGTAACTTAGCTTGGTAAATCTTCGATTTCTGACGGTAGCACAAATTGTAGGGGCGTGTCTTGTGACCAGTGTTGTGCTAGTTACTGGAAATTTGTATTTAGTTACAGTTACTCGTTACTTCTCTAAAAAGTAACTACGTTTCTATATGTATTACTCTCTTAAAAAAAGTAATGCGTTACTAGGGTTAGTAACTTTTGAGTTTCCTATTTATTCCTATTTATTTTTCTATCCCACACTGCTAACTTGTGATCATTCTGTGGTACTTTGTATTAGCCAATAGGCCCCCTCCCTCTTGATATATTCATATATTTTAAAGCAGCAACACAAATAATAATCTAATAAACCTTGAATTGTCTACTAAGCAATGCATAAACTACACACAAAATAAACTGTAAAGAGTGGCCAGGAGGCAAAATAATACACATTTGTTATCGGTAAAATTGAGAAAATAACAGTAACTAGTAACGGCCCTTTTTAAATTTATAAATTCCAAGGGTGAGATTGTACATCTGACCTTGATGCCAATCTCTAGACGCTGACATTCTGTGGTAAATGTCGGTGTATTAAAACATAATTGAATGTCCTGAAAGTATGCCTTAACCAGGTGTATAATTGCATTTGGTACCTTATAAAACACAAATGTAGTCCAAAACAGCTTGTGTCACAGACCCACATGCATTTGCCAAATCCAGAAAAATTACACAAAGGTCTTTTTTCTCACATTTTGCCAATTGAATTTGGTGCCAAATCATGCTAGTGTACTCCAGACTAGGGATGTCATAAGAACCCATACTTCGGTACCAAGTCGATGCCAGAATTCTAAAAACGTGACGATACTCGTTTTCTACAGTACCATAATTACCGGGGCTGCAATTAAAAATATAAGTTTTTTAAGTGAACAAAAAGATGTCACTTTGGTTGTTCGATCACGGGGCGCTGCACAGCCAATTTTTTCTAGCTAAATTATCCAATGCAAAAAGAACCATCGAGTAACCACCTGAACTGTTTTGTCGTAATCCAGAATGTGTTTGGCTCCCCTGCTGTAATTAAGCTACCGCAAACTTAAAGCAGAAACAAAATAGTACAAAGTACAGGCCTACACAATCATAGCCTCGACAGCTAGCGAGAAAAAATAAACAAAACAAAGAGGAAAAGTTTGCTTTCTGTTGAAGTACGATGGGTCCTGCCTGCATACCTGCAAACTTTTCCTGTGAGTTAGCTGAAGTAGTTTACACCCCAATGCAGCATGGGAAAATTTGACTCTCCTTGTGATCTCGCTTGGACGTGTTATAAATGTGTGCATATCTGTTTCTTTGTATTATTATATAAATAGGCTTAGGCCGATTGACTATTTCCATATGTTGTTACGTCCACCAATATTTGTATGTACAGTTAGGCCCAAAAATATTTGGACAGTGACATAATCTTCATGATTTGGGCTCTGCATGCCACCACATTGGATTTGAAATGAAACAACTACAACGGACTTTAAGGTTTAATTCAAGGGGTTGAACAAAAATATATGATTAAACATGTAGGAATTGTAGCTATTTTTATACAAACGCTCCTCATTTCAGGGGCTCAAAAGTAATTGGACAAATAAACATAACCACAAGTAAAATGTTACTTTTCAATATTTTGTTGAGAATCCTTTGCAGGCAATGACTGCCTGAAGTCTGGAACCCATGGACATCACCAAACGCTGGGTTTCCTCCTTTGTGATGCTTTGCCAGGCCTTTACTGCAGCGGTCTTCAGTTGTTGCTTGTTTGTGGGTCTTTCTGCCTTTATTTTTGTCTTGAGCAAGTGAAATGCATGCTCGATTGGGTTGAGATCTGGTGATTGACTCGGCCATTGCAGAATATTCCACTTCTTTGCTTTAAAAAACTCCTGGGTTGCTTTTGCAGTATGTTTTGGGTCATTGTCCATCTGTACTGTGAAGCGCCGTCCAATCAACTTTGCTGCATTTGGCTGAATCTGAGCAGAAAGTATATCCCTATACACTTCAGAATTCATCCGGCTGCTTCTGTCTTTTGTCACATCATCAATAAACACAAGTGACCCAGTGCCATTGGAAGCCATGCATGCCCATGCCATCACACTGCCTCCACCATGTTTTACAGAAGATGTGGTGTGCTTTGGATCATGAGCTGTTCCAATTCTCCTCCAAACTTTCTTCTTCCCATCATTCTGGTACAGGTTGATCTTAGTCTCATCTGTCAAAGTGCTGTTCCAGAACTGGGTTGGCTTCTTCAGGTGTTTTTTGGCAAAGTCAATTCTGGCCTTTCTATTTTTGAGGCTGATTAATGGTTTGCACCTTGTGGTGAATCCTTTGTATTTACTCTCATGAAGTCTTCTCTTTATGGTAGACTTAGATACTGATACACCTACTTCCTGGAGAGTGTTCTTCACTTGAGTGGATGTTGTGAAGGGGTTTTTCTTCACCATGGAAAGGATTCTGCGATCATCCACCACTGTTGTCTTCCGTGGACGTCCAGGCCTTTTTGAGTTCCCAAGCTCACCAGTGCACTCTTTTTTTCTCAGAATGTACCAAACTGTTGATTTGGCCACTCCTAACATTTCTGCTATCTCTCTGATGGATTTCTTCTTTTTTTTCAGCTTCAGGATGGTCTGTTTCACCTCCATTGAGAGCTCCTTTGACCGCATGTTGTGTGTTCACAGCAACAGCTTCCAAATGCAAACGCCACACCTGGAATCAACTCCAGACCTTTTAACTGCTTAATTGATGACAGGTTAATGAGGGAAGAGCCCATGCAGCGTTGTTATTTTTTTTTTGCAGCCTTCTGAGTCAATTGTCCAATTACTTTTGGTCCCTTGAAAAAGAGGCGGCTACGTATTAAAGAGCTGTAATTCCTAAACCCTTGCTCCAATTTGGATGTGAATACTCTAAAATTACAGCTGAGAGTCTGCACTTTAAGCCCATATTGATTATATAATTGTATCCTGAATATGTTTTCGTAAACAGCTAAAATAACAAAACTTGTCACTGTCCAAATATTTTTGGGCCTAACTGTATGTGTGTATGTGTTTTCTTGTCTTCCCTTTCTATTTTCCCTTCGCTATTCCCTGCATTCAGATCTCCCGCCTGCTTTCCGTTGGTTCCAAGAATCCATTGATGGACCAGTCAGTAGACGATCAGTCTACTTTTAAACCCTTCTGCCGGCAGTGTCACCAGAGCGAGATTGCCTTGGATTCTGTGTGTGTTAGTTGTGTGTAGAGCTCGCTCTCATTCGATAAGGTCTATCCTTTTGGTGTCCTGTGTGTTCTGTTCGTTCGTTAGTGGGTTTATCCCCCGGTACGTTATTTGTCTGTTTGTTAGTCTGTTGGCGAATGCTAACTAGATATTCAGTTTGTACTTCCCCATTTGATCCTTCGTTAGTTTCTGTATTAGATGCAGTTTTTGTTCGTTTTTTTTCCTGCAGCCCTTTTTGATTCTGCATAACATAGTGTTTATTTCAAGGCAGCATGGTGGCTCAGTGGTTAGCACTGGTGCCTCACAGCAAGAAGGTCCTGGGTTCAATGGCCCAATGGCCTTTCTGTGTGGAGTTTGCATATTATCCCCGTGAAACTCTGGTTTCCTCCCACCATCAATGCCGTGGTATCACTCAGACTGAGTGTTGTGTTTGATAGCTGTTGGTCCATTCGTTGTTCGTTCTGTGTAATTCATTGGTGACCAATTTGTGTAAAGCGATTTAAGTCTCGAGAAAAGCGCTAAAAACTAAATAAAATGAATAAATCCATCCATCCATTTTCCGCCGCTTATCCGGGGCCGGGTCGCGGTGGCAGCAGGCTCAGCAGGGAATTCCAGCCGTCCCTATCCCCAGCAACGTTTTCCAGATCCTCCTGGAGGATCCCGAGGCGTTCCCAGGCCAGACGAGATATATAATCCCGCCAGCGTGTTCTGGGTCTACCCCGGGGTCTCCTACCAGTAGGGCGTACCCGGAAAACCTCCAACGGGAGGCGCCCAGGAGGAATCCTGATCAGATGCCCGTACCACCTCATCTGGCTATTTTCGACGCGAAGGAGCAGCGGCTCTACTCCGAGCTCCCTCCGGATGACCGAGCTCTTTACCCTATCTCTAAGGCTGAGCCCAGCCACCCTACGGAGGAAACACATTTCAGCCGCTTGTACTCGCGATCTTATTCTTTCGGTCACTACCCAAAGCTCATGACCATAGGTGAGGGTTGGAACGTAGACCGACTGGTAAATCGCGAGTTTCGCCTTTCGGCTCAGCTCCTTCTTCACCACAACGGTCCTGTACAACACCCGCATTACTGCTGATGCTGCACCAATCCGCCTGTCAATCTCGCGCTCCATTTTTCCCTCACTCGTGAACAAGAACCCGAGATACTTGAACTCCCTCGCTTGGGGCAGCAACTCACTCCCAACCCGGAGAGAGCACTCCACCTTTTTTTGGCAGAGAACCATGGCCTCAGACATGGAGGTGCTGACTCTCATCCCGACCGCTTCACACTCAGCTGCAAACCGCTCCAGTGCATGCTGAAGGTCACAGCCTGAAGAAGCCAACAGATCCACATCATCTGCAAAAAGCAGAGAAGCAATTCTGTGGTCCCCAAACTAGACACAATCCTCCCCCCGGCTACGCCTTGAGATTCTATCCATGAAAATCACAAACAGAACCGGTGACAAGAGGCAGCCCTGGCGGAGTCCAACACCCACTGAAAACGCATTTGACTTTGTGCTGAGTATACGGACACAGCTCTCACTCCGGTTATATAGGGACCGAATGGCTCGTAGCAATGACCCCGGCACCCCATACTCCCGCAGTACCCCCCACAGGACGCCCCGTGGGACACGGTCATAGGCCTTCTCCAAGTCCACAAAACACGTGAATAATTATTATTTTGTTAATTGCCCATTTTTCCCCATTTAGCGAGTACTTCGTACTGTTTTGTTTTGTAATAATTCTGAGTCCTGTTTTTGCCAGTACGCTGTACTGTGCTTTCTTTGCTCCCACAGCTCGGCTAGTTTGGATACCCGAGGGTTTACATTTTACGCATCACAGAGTGTATTCTCTGTTTAGTTTAATTAGTTTAGGAGCGGTGCCACTCCATGTAGTTTTGATAGCAAGCGTGTGTTAGGCAGCTTAGCTTTTTTGTTTGTTTATTTGATTTGACACCGTTCGTACAGCCATGGTATCCCCTTTTGTATTGACCCTGTTAATAAATAGTATTCCTTTTTACATTCTTGGGCTGTGTTAGTGTGTCCACGTTTCACCACCACCACGCTTCTCTGGAAAGTGCTCGGTCCTTCAGCGCCCTAGATCAGCACTATAGCAGAAGGGTCGTAACATTTTATAAAATTCTTATTTTAACATTGAAATGATCATTGCCACACTGTAAGAAACATACCGTGAAATTCACAATAATTAACTGGCAGCAATTGACAAGTAACTTACCGTAAAACATATCACAGTAATTAACTGGCAGAAATTGACAAGTTACTTACTGTAAAAAATCACAGTAAATTACTGGCAGCAATTGACAAGTAACTTACTGTAAAACATATCACAGTAATTAACTGGCAGAAATTGACAAGTAACTTACCGTAAAACATATCACAGTAATTAACTGGCAGAAATTGACAAGTTACTTACTGTAAAAAATCACCAGTTGAAATTACTGTAAAACAAATCACATTAGTTTTTAGTGTTTTTATTTAGAGTAGCAATCACGCACCCGTAAAATAAAACACTGCAATTTCCAAGTAGTGTATTTTTGGTTACAGTACTTGTGTTTTAACTATAAAATTCAAAACAGTAATTTTTAAATACTGTATTTTTGATTACAGTAATTGTATTGTAAGTGTTAAGTAAGAATAAATGAGAGCGGTTGATTAAAAGGAAAATGGATTAATGCATTCAGCTTTATTGAAATGACAGCTCAACCCCAAGGTAGCACAATAATACATTGCTTACATAAAAATCATAAACAAATTCAATTAAAAATACATAGCCTTTTTACTGTAATATGTAACGGTTCCTGATCCTTCCTCCAGCTTACATACAATTCACAATTTTAATTAATATGTAAACTTTCGAGTTTAAGTGGCTGTTTCTGTGTATGTAGTATATGAACTCTAAACTGTATATGATCAACACCAACAATATTGTGAAAGAATAAGTATGAGTGTTTGTGTAAGTTTAATGTTAGGTTTGTGTGACAATAAGTGGGTAAACAGCTGTAGACAGTGATAATGCAGACTATGTAACCATGAAGAAAATACAAATAGATTCACAAGACAGAATTCAACTGAACTTAGCAAAATTGTGCGCCGACTTGCTCTAAAACTTTCAAGACAAGACAATTACAAAGAATTACACAACATTGCATTTTGTGTGGGTAATGACTGTCCACCTTATAAAATGTCCCACTCAAGTCCACTTGCTTTTTCAAAAAAATGCATACATGTGCGTTGAGTGGCTGATATCCCCTGGTCATTTCCCCCCATTTTTTTGCGGTTCACCTTTCTTTCCCTGCCATGCCTTTGGCCCTCTTTCCGGGTTGATCACAACACAGCTTCTAGGCAAAACAAGAAGAAAGACTAACAAAAGAATAATTAAAGTGCATGCAGGCTAAACAGGCTCATAATACAGATTAACATATCGTCCAAAGTAGATCATATATTATATTAATATAGATACTCTATATTACACTGATTAATTTATACTGCAAACTTACCTCTGAATTATTTCAAGAGTTCAGGAAGCCGGAGGTTAAAGTTTGAATAGCATGTGAAGACAACATCGAGATCCTACACAAACATCGCTCCTGCACACACCCCTTGGTCTTTGATGCATACCATCCACTGCTGGTCATCATAGTGACTAAAACACAATACAGAGCTAGGTTCAATCTTAAATGGAACATTTTACCCTTTTTTTCAAAGTTGTCAGTTTTAGACAAGTAGATAGTATTAGATTGCTATACATTCACTATCCAACTGTCATTTTGCTGTAAAACCTTTACAAAAGTGAAACTTACCAATATGAATTGAGGGATAGGGGATGACTTCTCTGTTCCTTGCACTTAGACAAGAGAAAAAGGTCATTGCAGATCAGCATCACAATTATTGAATTAAACATTTTAACAGTTAATATATTCCAGATATACTCATACATGTTTAAATGCATTTACTTTAAGGTGGTTAGGTAAGGTTATCTTATTAATAGGCCTACTATTGTACTGAGTCCAAGGTTTTTTACAAGACAAACAACTACTGCTTAATTATTCCTTAAATATCAACCTTTTTTTTGCATAGCCATAACCTACATTACAGCAATCCCTAGCTCAGGACTGCGAGTCTGCAAGCATTGACAAGTGCGTGGCCGTGGGCTGACACATTGTTTTAGCTAAAGTACAGTTTGTGAGCGAACGTTAGCATACAAGTCTTGATTTGCTTTGATGTTGGCAATTAGCTAAGTTAACTTCTCATATACTCCATTCGCCCAAAGCTCAAGCCTACTAGCAAAAACAAAATTAAGCATTTTTCAATAGTTTTCCACATTACAAAATAGCTGTCTATGTTTAAAACCAGGTATACACGACACATCCACTTTCTTTGTCTTTGGCCGAAGGCAGCTGCAACAATACTAGCCTCTGTATTAAATATTGGCTAGTACTAGTAGGCGCAAAGTGAACCACAGCATCAATTTACTTACAATTGGCACAGAAGCAAAAAATTAATATTTTCGTTTCCTCCAAGTCACTAAATAAACGCTGTTCAGTGACATTACCTTATGTCGATAAAGCTTTCAAGATCTCCAACTCCTGTACTCCCTTAATGATAAAAAGCACTAGTTCTTGCCTGTTGCCGAAGTCCAACGCCAACACAGACGGTTGAAATTTTTAAGTAACGTTGCACTTAAAAATAAAACAAATACTGTTCTGAGACAATTGTGAAAACAGGACCGTTTCATGATTTTAATCAGGAGTGGGGCAGTCGATGTGTCGAGATGTTCTTATCTTCTAGTTGTAAATAAAATGGTGCAATTTCAGATACATTTAAACTTCAGGTGTTATTTTCCTAAAATCCAACAGTTGAGATTCCCAGAATGCCTTTTTTCACAGCATTGTACCGTATAACCCAATTACAGTAGGCTACGGTTGAAATTTCACTGTAAATTTTCAGCAATGTTTTACAGGACATTGTTGGTTACTGTGATTCTCTACATTACACAATTGGTTACTTTCTGTGACCTTCTAAAATACACTATCGGTTACTGTGATTCTCTACAGGGAATCTCTACAGGATTGTATTATCTTGGCAGGTTCCTTTATTCTGTGGCTTTATTATCTATGTTTTCTAAATCGCTTTCTATGAATCTATTCCCAATAAAGCTACTTTTTCAAGAGAAAGGGCAACAGTGTAGGAGCTAGTGTAGAATTTATTGAATTAGTGAGTCATTTTGAATAACTAACAGCACAAATAATTGACAAGAACATCTCTAAAGAAATATACAGTATTTACCCTAATCGAAAGTGGGAGATTACTGAGCTACGAAAACTGATTTAGCGAAGCTTTAAAAGAATACCCTGTCAAATTGCATCATTATACTCACTGCGTCATTATTTTACACTACACTATATTATAATTACAGTTATCGTGCTCTTAACCCCCCCTCCCCCTCCCACCCGAGCCGAATTATGGCTTGCATGACGCCCCTGTATAGGCCTACACTTTTTTTCAGGATAAATCTTTCAGTGTAGGACTGAGTGGGGTGAGTGTGTTCATGCACTCGCGCGCGCATGTAATCAGCCTGAGGTCGATTTACAAAGAACGAGGGAGGGGGGGAGGGCTGCTGCTATCTCATATTTGAAACATGAACAGAACACGTACAGTCACTTAGAAGCCCAGCCGCAGGGAGAGAGATAGCTGAACGTCGTATTTCTCTATTTAACACACGTGCATACTTGCATGCACTACCGCGCAGTCACGCTGCTACACATTTAGATCATCAAGCAAGCGCTGGGTCGCACTCGGAGCAGGACACGAGAGAGTAGCCCAAACGCTGCATAGAGGAGCGTGACGGGGCTGTTATGACAAACCTGGGCCGCTGATGAAATCTTAAAGCGCTTGTTTCTCGGTAATAACTGTTTTTCGATCCTTTCATAGTTCGCTAGCTAACATTAGCTTTCAATAGGGTGTTTTCCTGTGTGTGCGAATGTGTTTGGGTCGATGTAGAAAGAGTTAAATGAGTGGCAGTAACATCTAGTTGGAAGAGTTGCGTGCGGTCCTGCGGCACGCACTCCTAATTCAAGCATGATCGGTTATTGCGCATAATTTGGGGTACTCATGCGTATGTGTATACTATAAGCCAGTACGTTAGCACACTATAGAGCTTTACATACAATGAATGTATTGGTCCTGCATTCCTGGCTTCGTCCGGGGGTCCATTGTCAAATGCTGTGTGTTTTATCAAAGCTGTCATCATGGCACTGGTTGTAGACTACAGAGTACTACGTAGCTTTCTTATATAGCAAAGGGTATCTTCCTGGCAATAGCTGCCACAGTACCCTCTACTTACAACCCACCCTCTGCGGGGTGGTGTGGGTCCTGAGATTTATTGAATCCCCTCCCCCCTCCTACCCCTCTGATTAACGTGCTCTTGCTGCATTGAGAGCAGCATGCAAGGCGTCCCAGCTTGGTTACAGTGGACTGCAGCCTGACTAATGGGTTGGTGGAGTATGTTGCTAGCTCTTGACCATAGAGTAGAATGCTGCTGGTAAGCTAGATGTGGGACAGACAGCAGAATTAAGTGTTTTCTACACCCCCACCCCCACCCCCCCCTCCTCCTCCTCCCTCTGTCTGTCCGCCATCTCTCTAGCTCTCTCTTATGGCCCATGTGCCACAGGTAGACAATCTGCTTTGTTTTGTTCACATCAATATTTCACCCACCAAAGATAATTTAAGGTCTATATGTATAGAATGCTGCAGCTGAATGAGTTATACTTGCAATTTATAATGTTCTTCTGTTGCAGTTCTCTTATGCCATTTGAATATCTCCTATTTTTCCTCTGCTTTCGAATATACCTGTACTCTAGTTAGTATCACAAATCCATTTGCACTTACTCATATTGTGTGTCTGTGTGTGTGTGTGTTCCAGACGAAATGGCTTGGTTGCGGAGCATTTCCCTGTTGATCCTTCTGCTGTGGTCAGAGCATGCTAGCACCAAAGAAGGGAAGAAGAAGGGGAAAAAGGTCATATGCCCCTCGTAAGTTTGGATTTACTATTCAAGGGTCTCTTCTCAACCAGAACAGAATCATTAAATACATTTAAATGTAAAAAAGTTAATCTATTAGTTAGCCAATTCTTGTCAGGTGTTATATTTGAAATGTTTGTAATTTAACATAGGACTCCACAGATTAAAGACTGTTTTGAAATAGTAGTTTATTTGGTTGTAGAAACCCCAAATTGCAGACCCGGTAGTCATGGGCTAGTCCTATACAATTATGCTTATAACGGACATGTTTTCTATTACCCTTTATACATCAGAATATAATCTGAATGTAATAGAATATATATATGTTTTACCATATTTTATGTGACCAAAACATAACAGTTTAAACAGTCCAAACCATTCTAGTCCTACCACAGTTTTTAAAACTATTTAGGGTTATTTTTCCATAAAATAGTATTGGTAATGTTTTTATTATTATTTTCATTATTGTTGCTGATTTTAAAGAAGATGTACTGTATATTCCATGTAATTCTAAACAAAACTCGTTGATTTAGGAGTTGTCTTGAAAAATTTATTTCAGGTTAGTCTCTGGGTTGGTTGTGGCTCATGATGACTACGATTAACCTACACTAAAAAATGCATTTGTACAGCCCTCCTCAGATCAACTTTGTTCCTTTTACAGGACAGGAACGTAATTGCTTTCACTTAGATTTAGTGTCAGCAGACAGGCCCGCCCACAGAAATGGTTGGGCCCATGAAAAGGTCCAGTGAATGGGCTCTCCCCCAATCTGCTCATATCAACGTATGCATGCTCTCTCTCTCCTACTAAACACAAACTGAGAGAGACTTACTCAGTGACAGGGGCTACATGGGCACAGGTACACACAGTTTTTCATTACATTATTATTTGGGTTAAAGCCCTTTCCAGCTCCATCTTACTTTTATGGCATCCCGATTATGTGCAGGTCGATTATGTGTAGCAAAGAAATTCACTCCAACGATAGCTAACAATTTAGAGTAGTACATTTCTCAGGTCATGGGAGAGAGTCACTTTTTTGTAACAGACTGTCTTACTGTAAAATACAAAACCTTGTTCTCTATCACAACCCTACACACCACCTCTCAATGGAGGCCCACAGATACCTCTCTGAAGGGGTACAGCCATTCCTTTCACCACAATGTCCTCTTCCTGCTCCTCCCCCTTTGTGTCTCACTTCAACCTCTATTGTGACCTGCCTACTTCAAGGTTGTTGCTATGTTGTTGTAGGTGAACACTACAGTAATATTTGTGAACATCAATAATATTTTTTTACCACAATCAGTCATCAGTAACAAGTTGTCAGTATTGCTAAAGCAATGACAAGTGTGTTCATGTGCATACTGTCAAACCTAAACTTAGTCTGGAACAGTGGTACATGGGACCATAGAAACAGTGTAGGGGATGGTGATAAAATATTACATCCAGATAATGTGGTTCATGTTCCACATTTGTCTTTGGATCTCTTTAGTAACCTGGAAATGTCATGATCTAAACATGGAATATTGTTTAAGGTACCAAATACAAAAGGTCGTTTTTTAAGGTACCAAATGCAAGTTTAAACCTGGTAAAGGCATACTTTCAGGACATTCAATTGTGTTTTGATACACCGACATTTACCACTGAATGGCAACGTCTGGGGATTGGCATCATGGTACAATCTCACCCTTGGCATTTACTATGGCCATGGAAGTAATAATCCGAGCATCAAAATGGGTCGTTGGCGGGCAAAAGTTAAGGGAAGGATTACGCCTCCCTCCCATTCGGGCATATATGGATGATATGACAATATTGACGACAACTGCTCCGTGTACTAAAAGACTGCGAAGCAAACTTAACGATAACCTTAAATGGGCTAGAATGAAAGTAAAACTAAGCAAATCCAGAAGCATATCAGTTGTTCAGGGAAAATCGTGCAACAAAATTTTCTTCATAGATGAGGATCCAATTCCAACCGTAATCGAAAAGCCTGTCAAAACTCTCGGAAAATGGTATAATGCTACCCTTAAAGACTCGGAGCAGGTGGAGGAATTAAGGATAGAACTGAACAGAGGCCTAGAGAATATTGAGAAGTCAGGTTTGACAGGAAAGCTAAAACTATGGTGCCTACAGTTTGGACTTCTACCGCGGCTCATGTGGCCATTGACGGTGTATGATGTACCCGTCACTAAAGTTGAAAAGTTAGAAAGAAGAGTGAGCTTTTATGCTAGGAAATGGTTAGGTGTGCCACGGTGTCTTAGTAGCCTGGCTCTTTATGGGAAAGGAGCTCTGGAGCTGCCGCTTACCGGGCTTACAGAGGAATTTAAGTGCACTAAAGCTAGATTAGAAATGACACTTACAGAATCCCGAGACAGTATAGTAAGAAAAGCGGCACCCACATTAGCAACAGGATGGAAATGGAATCCAAAAGAGGCAGTACTGCAAGCAAAAGCAGCCCTTAAACATACGGAAATAGTAGGACAAGTACAACATGGACGAGGAGGATTTGGACTTGGTGCAAGTAAACCGAGATGGTCAAAAGTAACCCCTTTGGAACAACGCAAATTAGTCGTAGAACAGATACGTAAGCAAGAGGAAGCAGTAAGGAGCGCCTACACTGTCTCACAAGCCAAACAAGTGTGATGGATGAACTGGGAAAGTGTAGAGCAGAGGAAAATTACCTGGAAGGACTTGTGGGGAATGGAATCCACAAGAATTATCTTCATTGTTAGGGCGACGAACACCGACGAATCTCAGCCAATGGGTAGGTGAGGATCCAACATGCCCCCTCTGTGGTGGGACGGCTAATCTCAAACACATAATGGCTGGGTGCAGGACGAGCCTTACTCAAGGAAGATACACCTGGCGCCACAATCAAGTACTAAAATGCTTGGTGGAAGCAATAGAGCATAGGCGCTCAACAGTTAATGCCCTGCCAATTGGAGCAGAATGCGACATGCACCACATTCGCTTTGTCAGGGAGGGAGTTCCGGGAAAGAGGAATTATAGAGCAAAACAAAGCTCAGGGCAGCTGAGGAGAGCATGCGATTGGAAAATGCTTGCTGATGTCGGCCAACAACTGAGAGTCCCATCGGAGATTGCAACAACCAACTTAAGACCAGACTTATTACTCTGGTCCAACACACAGCAAATTGTTCATTTTATAGAGCTAACAGTCCCGTGGGAAGAAGCAATAGACGAGGCTTACGAAAGAAAGAATCTCCGTTATAGCAAATTAGCAGCTGAGGCAGAACAGCGAGGTTGGAGAACAAAGGTGTGTCCCGTGGAAGTTTGATGCCGTGGATTTGTGGCAATATCAACAACCAAACTACTTAAGGAGTTAGGGATCTGTGGCAAAGATTTGCGACAGACCAAAGCTATATCAGATATAGCAGAAGGAAGTAGCCATTGGCTTTGGCTGAAAAGGAAGGATCCTATATGGGCCCAAAAGTAAAGAACATCATGTTGAAAAACCAAAAAGTGGTTTAATCTCAGGACAAAGGTATAAAAGGTAAGTCTTTCCTGCAGAGCGTCATTTATCAAGCCTGCAGGAACAGAGTAGGGAAAGATTATCTTCTTTTCAGGTGGTAAGTATCCCTGCAGAGCTGGCAGAAAGTGCCTGCAGGCATAGGGAATAGGGATAGGTATAGGGATATCTGCAGAGCGTCATATATTACAGTAACAGAGTAGGGAAAGATTATCTTCTTTTCAGGTGGTAAGTGTCCCTGCAGAGTTGACATTGAAAGCCTGCAGGAATAGGAATATCTCTCAGTTTCATAAACAACTGTGTATATATATATTTTTTAAATATCTGGCCGTGCCGAGAACAGATATAGAGGGGGGTGGCTCTGAGACGTCAATGCTCACTGTTAAGCCTTCTGGAGGTGTCGTGGGCTCAAATTAACGAAACATCTAGGATGGAGGGTGCCCACTTGAAAACCCCAATGACATATCTGCTCTCAACCAAAGTCCATTCTAAAATATTGTCTTTTGAAGTGCTCATCTTGGAATATGGCATAATGGATATTATAACATCCTATCCTGTGTATATTGAAATTATCAGTGTTCATAAAGCTATGCATTAGGAGTAATGTAACACTCAGTTATTATTTTTAGCAGTTTTATTTGTGAGTTCGATACATTCTTTGAAATGAAAGGACAGTCAAATCAAATGCTATCTGTAAATTGCATTTTTGAAATGGTAATACTTATGCTGTCTTTTTGAACCAGTGATTTATGTTCAATGAACCAATTATCTTAGGTTTACGTTAATCCAACAGTTGAAAATATGGTTATAACGTTTTGAAGAGTGCATCTTAATGTGTTTTGAGTTTTGTGTCTAGAGATTTAAAAAATTACCACAAGGTTCTGAAATTAGAGTCGAATCGATTGGTAAAAACTGTAATTTGTCTAATTTTGTGTCATCTGTCTGTAACTAAGTGTTGCTTTTTTGTGTGTATGCTTCTGCCTGTCTTGGCCAGGTCTCCCTTGAAAATGAGATTGTTAATCTCAACGGGATCTTTTCCTGGTTATATAAAGGTTTATAATGTAAGGTTTTATATATGCATTTCAACAACAGCTTTCTGCTGATCAAACTATAAGCCAGCCATAGCCGTACCACTCTTACATCCCCGTCCATTACCACCCCACGTTCCCACGTAAACTCGTAGCTCCTTAGGCCATCTTTTGTACCTCTGGGGTAGTATGCTCCTTCGGCCATCTTTTGTACCTCTGGGGTAGTATGCTCCTTAGGCCATCTTTTGTACCTCTGGGGTAGTATGCTCCTTCGGCCATCTTTTGTACCTCTGGGGTTCACTTCAACCGAATAATGCTTATACATTTTCACCAACTGCTCTTTGGTATAATTTTCATCAGTATAAACCAAATCGCAAATCATACAGTTCTCTTTCAAAGACAATCTGTTTATTTCGGAGAGCTCAATTAAATTTAACAGGTCAGCCTTTTATCAACCTCAATGTAAGTCAACCTCTTAGAACAACCAACAACACCAAGCGATGCACCCTCATGCCTGCTTAGGCACTCATATATAACCAGTCACACCCATCCAGGTGTCAGCTGTCACTCCTAATGGCCTTGCGACCTAAAGGCCATCACATGTTGTTATGGTAACCAACTTCTCAACAGCAGCAGACCGGGTGCTCTTTATGTCAATCAAGTGTCAAGTTTGGGCTTTGGCTAGATCTACTGCTTGTGATGTGGACTGGCAAACATTTAGACATTTAAACATCTTAGAAATACATGTTCATACATGGTGAAAAGTGCTAAATCTACATATTATTTGAACAATTTATCTGAATGTGGAAACAATTCAGTAAAATTCTGGAAAGTGATTAAATCACTTAAAGGCAGTGTTTTATCTCAGTGTCTCCCCCAGCAAACAATGCTAGACTCCTGTCCTGTAACCAAAAAAAAAGGAGATTTGGGATTTGTGCTTTTAACCATCATTTTATAAAATCAGGCTCACTTTTTGAAGAATGCAGTTGAGCTATTGGGACACAAATGGCACAAGGAAATTCCGTTTACATTGGTGTAGAAAGAGAGATTTTCCCATTGAATTCCCATGGAATTATCTTGATAAGAAAAATTGTGCTGCTTTGTTTATTGATTTGTCAAAGGCTTTTGATACAGTTAATCACAGATTACTTCTGGATAAATTAGCCTGGCTTTGATTTGATGATGCAGCCTTTACATGGTTTCAGGACTACCTCTCTAATAGAACACAGTGCATAGATGCTGAAGTTTGAAATCACAGGTTGGAGCCATAGAAAATGGTGTGCCACAAGGTTCGGTTTAAGGTCCTACATTATTTACGCTGTAGGAGGTCGAGTAATGAGAGGAACCCAGACTTTCTTCTTTCTTGCTCTCCAGTGCAACCCACTGTATCTTTGTTTTTCTGTTTACAATCCAACAACCCCCATCCCACATTTACTACATCTCCATGTAAAACCCCCTAAATGTCATCCCAGTGCTCATGCCGTAATGGCACAGGCGCTAATTGCCCCACATAGTCAAGAGGTGAATTGTGTCCCAGTGGTGGCCGCCACAACACTTTATATTAATGATATTTGTGCCTCTGTAAAGACTGTAAAGTACATTTCTATGTAGATCATACCATTCTTATTCCTGTGCTCCATCCATGGAACAGGCAATGTCAAACCTGACGAGCATTTAATTGCGTACAGAAATCCCTTAGAAATCTAAGGTGAATCCTTAGTGAGTCAGAAACTAAATATATGCTGTTCCCAAGGGCCAAAAAGGTAGATTATAAATCATGTAACATTTGCACCCTTAATGGGGCCCAAATTGAGCATGTTGCAGTTTACATATACTTGGGAGTTTCACTAGATGAAAAGTTATCATTTAAGACGCTTGATGTCTTAATGCTTAATGTGCTTGAACTCACAAAGAAGGTGAGGATCAGACGTGGAGCTGTATATAGAGTAAGGTCATGCTTTTCACCTGAAAACAGAAAGACAATCGTAAAATCTACTCTCTTGTCAGTCATGGATTATGGTGATATTGTGTATGTGCATGCAGCCCCAACTATCTTAAAGTCCCTTGACGCTGTTTACCACAGTGCTGTACGTTTTGTAACTGGGAATAGTTTCCGAACTCATCATTGTACACTGTATACAAAAGTAGGATGGTCTTTTCTTAGTGATGGGAGAGAAAAACATTGGCGTTGTTGGGCAAGTTACCTTTTTACCTTACTCCATTATTAAAACACAAATCCAGTAGTCACAGGACAATATCACCCTTGAAAGCCCCAAAGTAAAAACAGAACTTGGTAAATCAGCTTTCAGCTTTTTCGCCTCAGATAAATGGAACAAGATTCAACAGAAATTGAAATTAGAGCAGTTTGTTTCTGGTGAACAATTTAAACATTTATTGGAGGATTTGGGTTTTGGAGTGTTCTTGTTTTGGTTGAAACTTAAATATTGTGCTGTATTGTAAATATATTTATTTATTTTTTGCTTATGGTTTTGTTTTGTAATTTAGATATTCTGCCTTTAAACAGTGCACTGCTGGAAAAGAGACCAGGGGGGTATTCCATCAACCGCGCTAATGAAATCGTCGCTTAATAGAAAAAGCCTGGTTTGAACAAACTTCAGCTTTGACTTGAGCCTCAAGCCATTCCATGAAAACAATTCGGCCGTCTCCAGTCAACGTTAACTCAAGCCAGGCTTGTAAAAGCTGGCATTGTGTGCGCGCACGGAGAACAGAAGCAGCCCGGAACAATCGATTGTCAAAAGCAGATAAAGTGTCGCAACAACCAGAAAGAGTGGTGCTATTCCCACGAGAAAAACACGTCAAAGGAATTTGCCACTGACTCTCATTACCAAAAAGGGCAATACTGCTGCGAGGGAAAGTGCGTGGCCAAAAATTGCAGACAGATTAAGTGCGTTATTTAGATGCTTACTTTTTTATATAAACTAACATTGAAATCGTTATGAAGAGTTTGTGGCTATATCAGCAGGCGCGATAATATCCGAGATGTGTTTAATTTTCAGATGAACAGCGTTCCCTGATAGCTCATCAGGCTAAGGCGTGTCACAGATGATCAGTCCTAACAGCAGGGACTGGGGTGTGATCCTGGCTCGAGACCAGCTGAAAATTGTCTCCTGTCTGTTTTTCCATTAAAGCATAATAGGTAGTTAATATTTATTTTAGATATGGTGACAAAGAAATGTCATTTTTAATGTTTCATTATATTTTATATAGATTTCTGTCACAAATAATGCAATTACAATTAGCAAATGGAATGCCACTGTGGACATTGATTTGTCATTTCAGCATTTTTTTATGTTTGATGTGGGAAGGTTATTGCGAACACAGGAAATGCAGAACTATGAACACTTATATTCATGCTTGGTCACACTGAGCAAAAGGTCTGAACCTACGTATGTTTCCGAATATGGAAATAAGTTAAGTGACAAAGTGGAGCGAGCAAAAATAGATACTTGACAGAACTGTCTTTTGGGGTTTTGTTTCCGCTTGTTGGATATTCTTTGTTACACAGCTAAACTTAGCATGACAGTTGGCCTGCTACGGAGCAGGCTAGTTCAGTGGTATTAATTACCTTGGTAACTGAGCGGGGGATTCGTATTAGCCATAGTAATGGAACGGATCTCTCACTAAAATTAGCCAGACTAAATAATCTAAACACGCCAGGCTTTTCGCTTATCTAGCTTGATGGAATACCCCCCTGGTCTCAGTCAGTTAACCCTGTATAAATAAAAAATTATAGAATTATAAAAAGTGGAAGATGCCATAGTAAATTTGAAAAATCTGAAGGATTAGCCTATTAAAGGATGCATTATTTTTTTCAATGGCACGCGATCTACCAATATGGCCTATGCGGTCGATCTCCATCGACATATTTGGCACCACTGCTTTACGCAGTTTAATTAAATGTTTTAGATAATGTCAAAACATGAGTGAGTTGCTGCCCCAAGCGAGGGAGTTCAAGTATGTCGGGGTCGTGTTCACGAGTGAGTGAAAAATGGAGCGTGAGATTGACAGGCGGATTGGTGGTGTCAGCAGTTATGCGTGCGTTGTTCCGGACCGTCGTGGTGAAGAAGGAGCTGAGCCGAAAGGCGAAGCTCGCGATTTACCGGTCGGTCTACGTTCCGACCCTCACCTATGATCATGAGCTTTGGGTAGTGACCGAAAGAATGAGGTCACGAGTACAAGCAGCTGAAATGTGTTTCCTCCGTAGTGTGGCTGGGCTCAGCCTTAGGGATAGGGTAAAGAGCTCGGTCATTCAGAGGGAGCTCGAAGTAGAGCCGCTGCTCCTTCACATCGAAAGGAGCCAGATGAGGAGGTCCGGGCATTTCATAAGAATGCCTCCTGGGCGCCTTCTTTTGGAGGATTTCCAGGCACGCCCTACTGGTAGGAGGCCCCAGGGTAGACCCAGAACACGCTGGAGAGATTATATACCTCACCTGGCCTGGGAACGCCTCGGGATTCCCCACGAGGAGCTGGAAAACGTTGCTGGGGAGAAGGATGTCTGGACTACCCTGCTTAGCCTGCTGCCATCGCGACCCGGCCCCCGGATAAGAGGCGGAAAATGGATGGATGGATGGATGGATGTTTTTCACATATTAATCATACTACATACTTAATCATATGGAATGCAAAATGGAATACGTTGGTTATCATTTTTATTCATAGAGGTAAAGAAAGTATATTTTGGGAGAGCGAAAAGGGACTGTAGTGGCAGAAACACACACATATGACAATAACATTGTTCTAACAAATTTATTCTGTCTGCAATGCTCTGCCAAAAGTTTGCCATTGAAATTTCTTTAAACTCCTTGGGCTTCATTCACCATCCATTCTTAATAACAGTTTTCTTCTTAAAACCCACTTACGCAGGTTTTCACGAAGATTCTGACATTCACAAATGTTTTCTTATTTTGGATTTGTAATTGTTTAAGAACAAAATGTAAGCACACTCAATAGCATACTTACGCACATTCGAGGGCGGAATGTTGGTTCTAAATAATTTGTTCTTACGTTTCCTTAAATTCTACAGTTGTAAAATATTATTGGATTTAAACTACAATATCTTTTTATCATTTACATCATCGCTGGTGCAGCGAGTCCTCAACAGGCCAAAAACATTTAAGCCCAACCCAGACCGGCCCGCCAGCTGGCCCAATTCTACAGCACGGACCGAATTTGTTATCTAAATTTCCGACCCCAACCGACCCGAGTCTCTGTTCGGCAACTAAACTCACGTGAATAAAGGAAAGCGGACACAGGCAGGATAGCGTACAGTGAGGCAATAGGAAAACATACATAAAATTTAATGGGTGTGTATTAATAAATTTCTGTCGGCTGACAATACTTTTCAAAGAAAAAAATAGGCTAGTAAAGAAGGTGCTTTGATACAATCAAACATGGCCTAGGACCTTCACCATAACAGACTTGTCTTGTACATTATACATGCAGGCAGCGCAGCAAAAATTTTGCTTTCAATTTACAAAGAAATGGGATTCATCAATATAAGAACATTGATGCGAACAATTCTGCTGTTTAAGAACACCTTGTGAATCCGATGTAGACTTCTCTTAGAAAATCTCTTAAGATCAAATATAAGAAGAAACTTAGGAAGATATTGGTGAATGAGGCCCATTGCCCTGACATTATCAACGTGCAGTCTTCCGTGAAAAAATACGGAGCACGAACCATTGGGAAAAAAATCTGCCTACGTTTCCGACTGAACCTCTTCTATGCAAACGCGCAAAAACTCCATTAAGTTGACACCAAATAAACCAACCAACATCTTAATCATCATCGTAGTACCGTTTAATACCAATTGAGGCAATCAGAGTTTGTCAACCCTGGCTTTCATTGATAACCCCGAGTGAAATCTGAGTAGGTTAAACTCCCTTCGTAGAATAGGCCTCTGTTTGTACCATCGTGGTACAAATAACCCAGGGTTAAACCTGAAGTTACCTCACCAACCCCAAATCTTGCTTCGTGCTACAGGCCTCCGGGCGCAAAACAGTTGTACTGTTGAAATATGGTAATGTTGACACCATTAGTATAATATTTAGCGTTGTTGTTTTCACAGACAGCTTTCTGCAGAGGAACTAGCCCAGGTTCCTGCCAACTCAACTAGCAACATTCTGAACCGGCTGATGGTCAGCTATGATCCACGCATAAGACCCAACTTTAAAGGTACAGTACACTACCAGCCCTTTTGGGGAAGTTTGTTTCACGGAAAGGGTTCAATTTATATTGTTTTAAAAGTATTTTAAAGTATCAGGGTTATATTAATTAGCATCCTCTTTCTAATTATATTTTTTCAAAATCTTTCCGTAACTTTTTAGCTTTTTTGCTTTCTCTGTTATTTTGTTCTGAGAATTGATGTTAGTATATGTTGTTGTAATCCATTATGCCATAATCAAAAATAAGCACTTAGAAGGAATTTAGGTTACTGAAACTAGGGTGGGAAAAACGAATTATTCCCAGGTACTGGCGTCGAGCCAGTTGAGTGCTTATTCCCAAAGAGAAAGATTCTAGTGACATTAGCTAATTCAGACCAATTAGCTTGCTCAATGTAAAGGGGAAATATTTTTAGTGTAGTAGCACAGACTGATCGAATACCTTACAAAGAACAAGTTAATGGATACCTCAGTACAGAAAGCAGGCATATCAGGCTTTTCTGGGTGTCTGGAGCACACTAGCTTGATTTGGCACCAAATTCAATTGGCAAAACATGAGAAAAAAGACCTTCATGACCTTGACATATTTGAGTCTGTGCCACACAAGCTGCATTTGAGTTTTTTAAGATACCAAATGCAACTATAAACCTGGTTAAGGCATACTTTCAGGACATTCAGTTGTGTTTTAGTACACCGACATTTACCACAGAATGGCAACATCTGGAGATTGGCATCATGGCCGAATATATAGTCTCATCCCTGGCATTTACTATGGCCATGGAAGTAATAATCAGAGCATCAAAAATGGGTTGTCGGTGGGCAAAAGTTAAGGGCAGGGTTACGCCTCCGTCCCATTCGAGCATATATGTATGATATGACAATATTGACTACTGTTCCTTGTACTAAAAGACGTGCTAAGTAAACGTAATGGTAACCTTAAAGTTACTAGAGGCAGTTTATCAGTAGGAGATGATTTTGGCGACCCCTACCATTTGCTTAGTGTAATTATTTTCCCTAACCATCGCAAAGTAAAAGAAAAGCATGTTTTGTTTCTAAAGTAGAAACCTAATTTTAGCCTTACCTTTTTTCAAAGCATTATATGTGAGGCTTAAAAGTGAGGCCATCATCAATCAGAAAGCCCAAATATTTATAAGTGGATACACTATATGGTTTCTTTCCCTGCAAGGTCACTATATTGGGTAAGGTCAGTGGTAATTTATTGGACTTTGTGAACAGCATCAATTTGCTTTTGTCAGCATTCAGCAAACATTTTAGTGAACAGAGATTAGATTGAACAACATTAAAAGCACATTGCCAGTGTTTAGCAGCATTATCCAGGGTAGCACATTGGCAGTATGTAGCACAGTAGCAGCCTTATCCAGGGTAGCACATTAGCAGTATGTATCAGCCTTATTCAGGGTAGCACATAGGTAGTATGCAGCAGCCTTATCCAGGGTAGTAGCACAACAATAAATCACAGTATCAGCAGCAACAACATGAAGATTTGCATTTTCAACACCATGAAGCAGATTGTTTAGATAAATGGTAGATGAGGATCCAATTCCGACTGTGATCGAAAAGCCTGTCCAAATTCTTGGAAATTGGTATAATGCGACCCTTATAGACTCAGAGCAGGTGGAGGAATTAAGGACAGAATTGAACAGAGGCCTAGACAGCATTGAGTAAGTAGTCAGTGTTGCCAGAGAAGCTAAAGCTATGGTGCTTACAGTTTGGACTTCTAACCCCGGCTCATGTGGCCATCATCAGTGTATGACATACCCATCACTAAAGTTGAAAAGCTAGAAAGAAGAGTCAGATTTTATGCTAGGAAATGGTAAGGGGTGCCAATATGTTTTAGTAGCCTGGCTCTCTATGGGAAAGGTGCTCTGGAGCTGCCACTTACTGGGCTTACAGAAGAATTTAAGTGCACCAAAGCTAGAAAATGTGCTATATTGTGATATGTATCGTTATATGAAGCAATGTATATGGGGATATGAGATTTTGGTCATATCACACAGGCCTGGGTCACTACAAAATCCTTTTCCTCACATACAAATCCCTCCATGCCTTTGCCCCACAATATCTTTCTGACCTCCTACTCCCCTTCCCGGGATCTCAAGTCGGCTGACATGGGACTGCTCGCCATCCCCCACACCAGTCTGTGGACATCTGGGGGCCGAGCATTTAGCATGCTGCCCCTGTCCTGTGTGGACTTCTGGGGGCCGAGCATTAAGCATAGCTGCCCCTGTCCTGTGTGGACTTCTGGGGGCGAGCATTAAGCGTAGCTGCCCCTGTCCTCTGTGGAGTTCTGGGGGCCGAGCATTAAGCGTAGCTGCCCCTGTCTTGTGTGGACCTCTGGGGGCGAGCATTAAGCGTAGCTGCCCCTGTCCTCTGTGGAGTTCTGGGGGCCGAGCATTAAGCGTAGCTGCCCCTGTCCTGTGTGGACTTCTGGGGGCCGAGCATTAAGCGTAGCTGCCCCTGTCCTCTGTGGAGTTCTGGGGGCCGAGCATTAAGCGTAGCTGCCCCTGTCCTGTGTGGACTTCTGGGGGCCGAGCATTAAGCGTAGCTGCCCCTGTCCTGTGTGGACTTCTGGGGGCCGAGCATTAAGAGTAGCTGCCCCTGTCCTCTGTGGAGTTCTGGGGGCCGAGCATTAAGCGTAGCTGCCCCTGTCCGCTGGACCACTCTCCCCATCTGCAATGCAGAGTCCACAGGAACTAAAATACTCCTAAAAACATACCTGTTCTGTGAGCCCATTGACTACACTGTCGAACAGATTTATACTGCTTCTAATTTGCTTATTGTTTCTTCTTTTAATTTGTCAATTCTTCCTTGCATTTGTAGTGTACTTAGGTTTTTAGAGAGTCACTCTTAAGTTAAAGTTATTATTATTAGAATATGCTGATCCTTTTAGAAGTCCAGCCAGTTTATGATTTTGGGGAGTCCTAAACCTGATCTTTGTAATGCACAAGGGAAAACCGTTATTTCAAGGTTGGACAGGTAATAACCAAAATAACCAAATAATACGATGGCCCTGAGAGGCCAACGCACTGCAACTTATGAAAACACATGCAAATAGGCAAAATACAAGCAAATTAAGAAACATTACAACAATTTGACAACACAACACATTGCAAAAACACGCTGCAAATACAAATACAAATAGCCAGCTCTTTATTTGCAGCGCTTTTTCTAAATGCGGCATGTGTTGTCAAATTGATGTTGATGTTTTCTTAATTTGCTAGTGTTTTGTCTATTTACATGTGTTTTCTTAAATTTGCCGTGTGTTGGTCTTTCAGGGCCACCGTAAAATAACCTGGATTCAACCAGTAGCCTGGAATTAAGAAAGTAACTTAAAAAGACATTACAGTATACAATGGTATAAGGCATTATATGCAAGAATTTACTTTAACTATGAATACATTTTATCATGGACATTCATTGAAGAATTTTTTTTCTGTTACTAGTTCTAGCCTTAAGTGTATGTAGGGAGACAGGAGGAGTGCGTCAGGTTGACTAACTAAGCTGATGTGCTCGGAGCTACAGCCATATGCTGTTCAGTCAGAACCAGCAGAGCGGAACACACCATGGAAAACAGAATTTAGTACACAGTTCAGACAACTGTTATTCACTAGTCTGTGCGATGTCCTACATCAAACCCCAAAGAAACTCTTTGTGCCACTCACTTGTGTATTTTTGGATGCTTTATTGTTTGCATGCCCCATGGAAATGGTATACTGTGCTCTTGCTAGCTAGATATTTTACTTGAATCAATCATTAAACAATGGCAATATTGTTCAATACTAATTAGAAAAGATAAAGCACCATTGAACAAATAAATGTTGTGTTCAAGGAATTTGCTATGAGGACTGGCTGCTCACCTACTTATATTATTACATAATAATAATTATTATATAATATTAAATTTTTGCAAGGTTTCATACTTGTAAAAAATCACACTTAAATGCATAACCTTCTCAAACTTGTGTATGGATTGGAACAAATTTGTGTTTTAAAGATTTGTTTAACTTATGCTTACTGCTTATTATTTGTCAGGTAATTATTACACTATCTTGTAAAAAATAGTAATCTCAGAGAGAAGAGATACCAGGGATCTGAACTGGCAACCTTTGGGTAACTTGTCCACTTCTCTAACCTCTAGGCTACCTACTGTTGCCTACCAATTATTTCTACCAGCCCACCCTAATATAGCAGGCTAAAACCGACCCTGATATTAAGTCTTAAACAATAAATTAAAACATTGACTTTGCCAGCTTGGTATAATGCAAACCAGAAAATGAATCCTTCTCAAAAACTGGCTATGCAAGGCTATTATTAACGTTTTCCTACTATCTATGTTTTTATGTAGGTTCACAGTAGACACACTTAAGTGTATTTTCGTTCTAGGTATTCCAGTGGAGGACAAGGTCAATATCTTCATCAACAGCTTTGGCTCCATCCAGGAAACCACCATGGTGAGAAACCTTATACACACTAAACGTAGCTGGGATTCAGCCAATTGGCTAATAAGTCAGCAGGATTACTTTGCTGCAATTAAGTCTTTAGTTATTCCTAGATTTTCAGGATTCGTGTCACATTCATTGATAATTAATAAATACATTTATAAAATATAAGGTATTATTTATGAGACCATTATAATCCTTACATAACTTCCATTATAATGAGTTAGTTATGTAATCTGAATTGCCTTCAAACATCAAATTCATCAGATGCATGCAATATCATTTGGAACATAGTAAGGCTAGGCAGTATGGCTTAAAATATACACTCAACGGCCACTTTATTAGGTACACCTTGCTAGTACCGGGTTGGACCCCCTTTTGCTTTCAGATCTGCCTTAATTCTTCCGGGCATAGACTCCAGCAACATCCAGCAACAAGGCGCTGGAAACATTCCTCAGAGATTTTGGTCCATATTGACATGATACCATCACTCAGGTGCTGCAGATTTGTCGGCTGCACATCCATGATGCGAATCTCTCGTTCCACCACATCCCAAAGGTGCTCTATTGGATTGAGATCTGATGACTGTGGAGGCCATTTGAGTACAGTGAACTCATTGTCATGTTCAAGAAACCAGTTTGAGATGATTTGAGCTTTGTGACATGGCGCGTTATCCTGCTGGAAGTAGCCATCAGAAGATGGGTACACTGTGGTCATAAAGGGATGGACATGGTCAGCAACAATACTCAGGTAGGCTGTGGTGTTTAAACGATGCTCAATTGGTACTAAGGGGCCCAAAGTATGCCAAGAAAATATCCCCCATGCCATTACACCACCACCACCAGCCTGAACCGTTGATACAAGGCAGGATGGATCCATGCTTTCATGTTGTTTACTCCAAATTCTGACCCTGCTGTCCACATGTCGCAGCAGAAATCGAGACTCATCAGACCAGGCAACATTTTTCTAATATTCTATTGTCCAATTTTGGTGAGCCCGTACGAATTGTAGCCTCAGTTTCCTGTTCTTAGCTGACAGGAGTGGCATCCGGTGTGGTCTTCTGCTGCTGTAGCCCATCTGCTTCAAGGTTCGACGTGTTGTGCGTTCAATAATGGTCTTCTGCATACCTTGGTTGTAACGAGTGGTTATTTGAGTTACTGTTGCCTTTCTATAATCTTGAACCAGTCTGGCCATTCTCCTCTGACCTCTGGCATAAACAAGGCATTTTCGCCCAGAGAACTGCCGCTCACTCGATATTTTCTCTTTTTCGGACCATTCTGTGTAAACCCTAGAGATGGTTGTGCTTGAAAATCCCTGTAGATCAGCAGTTTCTGAAATACTCAGACCTCCCCGTCTGGCACCAACAACCATGCCACGTTCAAAGTCACTTAAATCACCTTTCTTCCCCATTCTGATGCTCTGTTTGAACTTCACCACGTCGTCTTGACCATGTCTACATGCTTAAATGCATTGAGTTGCTGCCACGTGATTGGCTGATTAGATATTTGCGTTAACGAACAGTTGAACAGGTGTACCTAATAAAGTGACCAGTAAGTGTATATCACAGTATGATTTTAAGCAAGGACAGTAACGGTATATTTCACGGTATTAGGGTAATAATGTTACACTTGACTGGAACACAAACACCAGAACATATTTGTTGTTAATATCTGTTTATTCATATGTAATTCCTCTTTGATCCACTACTTGCAGAGGACACTTAAGATTAGCCTTACGGGGAGTTCACACATACGCAAGGAAAGCGAAGCGTTGTTCCAGAATTCATTCATTTTCAATGGAAGGTGTTCCCCACCCCAACGCTTGGAGGAAATCCAGGGGTGGCAGGCGGGAAGAAAGTTTTAAATAGTTCACCCTGAGGTGGAGGAGAAGCGGCTCCGCTCTGCGAAAAGTGGCTCCGCTCTGCGAGTAGCCATTCAGTGCAAAGAGAAGGTGTTTCCATACTGTCTTCCGTCTGTGCAACACATGCATATGTCTTCGTTCTCCTTGTATTACGAATCGAAAGCATGCATGAAAAACTAATTATTACAGATTCAACATTCCTGAATCTGTACGATTGTTCATTCAGAGAGTACCGAAACAATAATCATAATAAGTATTCATATTTTTTTATGGAATTACCGTATTTGCGCGTGTTCAAGTCAACCTCTTGTAGAAGTCGACACCTGACATTGGCAATAAAAATTTGGGATAAAGAGTATTTTACTATATTTTTATAGTTTAAGCATAAACGGGAGTCTCTCTCTAGACTAGCGCAGGGGTTGTCAGTCTATTTTGTCGCCTTCATGCCTCTAGTTTAAACCCACGCCCTAGCCCCACCTCTCCTTCAATTTATGTTGTCTGGATAAATTTTTTATATGCAAGAACCTTTTAAATAGGCCTATATTAAAAATGCGATTTGGCCTTTTGGACACAATATGCCCCTAATTTAATTTGCTTGCATCTGGCCTTTACATGCTCGAAGTGAGCCGCCTGCTATACCTTTTGAAAATCAAAGCTGTCTATGTCATTGGAGCCGCGAAGTTGCGATGCGCATCAGTCTCGTTACTTTGCCCAGCTGAAGCCGTGATCTGGGAGTATTGATTCTGTTTTGAATAAAGAATCCCCTTTCAGCAGGCACACTGGAAACAGGAATGAATAGGCCTAAAGCAATCTTCACTAATTTAAAATAAATTATTTTGCTACATTTTTTATTCTCTCGGAATTTATTATTTTCCAGCAATTTTCTGTTAACGGAGTAAATTGTAGAGTTTTTCAAGCACATTTAATTGACCTTATTTCAAAATACATATAGCTACATGCAGCACACCTCATTTAGTATTTAGGCTGAGCCTGTTTTGGAGCGCACAACAGGTGCATTTGCTGTCCTGTTTTTGGTCATTGAAAACGTTCGATGATAGGTCACCAAACAAGTTATACAAACCAACCAAACTCACATTGTTACACGTACTGCCCTCTAGCTGATTAATAACAAATTGCTAGTAGGGACAAGTTCATAGCAAATTCTTTTATCACTTTGTGTACATTTGCATATAGGACAACGGCAGCAACAACTAATTTAAGTTCTTCCCATCATGGGTCAGCTGACGTATTATGTGACTAACAACATGGCGCTCGCCATGGTGAATCACGTACAGCGGTAAAACAAGGGGAAATAGACTGATATTTAATATAAGTTGAATACAATTTTTTAAATATCAATGCATAATGGGAGTTTTTAAGTTTATAATTGAGTACATGATAAGTAAGGACAATCTCTACGCTGTGTATAGCGCTCTGGGGCGTTAAACCAGGTTGATTTAAGCGGTCTACAAAGGGTGTCTGTTTTTGTCCACTTCACTTACTTGTGAACAGTCCTAAACATTGTGATGTATTGGTGAATCCTAAGTATAAGTCGACCCCCCCAATTTTGAAGTTTAAATTTAGCTGAAAACAGATCGACTCATATACGCGCAAATAAAATAAAAACTACGTATGTTCATCAGACAAATAGCACAAGCACGGGAGACTTTCCAGATGCACACAAAACGTCATTAGACGTAAAGAGGGTGGCAATATCTCTCTCTCCATTGATGGTAATACAGTCTCCCCCTCCCATCTAGCACGCAATCATGGTGTCTAAGTGGGCTCTACTCTTTAGTTTAACTCATATCAATAACATGGTCAAAATATCCTTCCGTCTTAGAAACATTGCTAAAATCCGACATCCCTCTCCCATAGTGTAGCTGCCAAACTCATTCAGTCATTCATTTTCTCCCGACTTGATTACTGCAATTCACTTCTTTTCGGCATCAGCGCAACCTCCCTCCATACACTTCAACTGGTTCAAAACTCTGCTGCTCGTCTCCTCATGCGAACCAAATCTTCTGAGCATATAACCCCCGTACTCTTTAACCTTCACTGGCTTCCTGTCAGCCAGCGCTTCACCTCCAGAATCCCTCTCTTTACTACACAAAGCTTTACATAACTTGGCCCCTCCCTACCTCACTGAACTCCTCCAACTCTACCATCCTACCCGGCAGGGCCGGCCGCTGGCATAAACACTCTATGCGGTTGCTTAGAGCCACAACTGCAAGGGGGGCCACGCGATCAATGTGAGGTGTGTTTTGCTCGCTCGACGCTCCTCACATTTTTCTAACTTACTTACTTTACTAAAGTTGCCAACTGTCTTGTATTAGTTGGGACGTCTTAACTATTAAGCCTAAATCAAATAGGTTAGTCACCCAGCAGGGTTTGCTGCTCTCTCCCTTGCTTGTCAGGGTACTCGAACACCGACACGGGCTAAGACTCTCAGAAGGAATACAACCTAAAACAGGCAGAAACGTGCGCCAAAGGAAACAAAACACTCGGGAATACGGAAGGCAGAAAAAACACTCAGTGGCGTACTTTTAATAATGTAACTGAAACAGGCATACAACGACAAGGAGTGCAATGTCAGAACAAAAAGCAGTGCTGGGGCAGGAACTTATATAGTGACTGGGTAAAGGGATAAGTTAACACAGGTGCAAACAATGAGACAATAATCACCCCGTGCAGGTCTCAGCCCGGAGCTGCCCTTGGTGCTGGTCTGTGTCCTCGCCGTGCCTCAGGAACCTCTCTGCGCCCTCTGGTGGAGTTGGACACTGCTGGACCATGACAGGACCCCCCTCCCGACGCGCGGCCCCAGACGCGCCTACCAGGAACCCTGGAAGAGGAAGAGAGAAAGTCAGAGATTAGTCCCCTGTCAGGATGTCGGCCGCAGGCACCCAAGAGCGCCCCTCTGGCCCATAACCCTCCCAGTCCACCAAGTACTGCCGTCGACCCCGTACCAGACGAGAAGCCAGGATGGATCTCGCCGTGAAGGCAGGTCTCCCACCGAAGAACTGAGGTGCCGGAGCAGGGGCTTCCTGGGGACAGAGAGGGCTAATCACACGGGGCTTGAGCTGGGAAGAGTGGAAGACCGGATGGATGCAGAGGGTGCCCGGAAGCTGGAGCCCAAAGGTGACCTGGTTGACCCTCTGGACCACCTGGTAGGGTCCAATGAAGCACGGTCTGAGCTTGGGGGTTCTTGGGGGTCTGAGGTCCCAGGTGGACAGCCAGACCCACTGGCCCACCAGGTAGCGGGGTCCTCTGTGGCGGCAGCGTTTGGCCTGCTGCTCCACAGACCCACGAGTCCTGAGTTACAGCGGCACAAGCCTTTCTCCAGGACCGGCGGCAATCTTTACGAAAGCAGCGGCCGAAGGAACCCTGACATCTCCCTCCTCTTCCGGGAAGAGAGGGACTGGATAGCCGAGGAGGCATTTGTGGGGCGACATGCCCAGGGCAGAGTGCTGCAGAGTGTTATGTGCGAACTCGGCCCAGAGCAGCTGCTGACTCCAGCCCATGGGGTACTTGGAGGCAAGGCAACGCAGGCAGGTCTCCAGGTCCTGGTACATCCTCTCCGTCTGGCCTTTGGTCTGGGGGTGAAAGCCAGAGGAGAGGCTGACAGAGGCCCCTAACAAGCACGTCGTACATGGAACTCACCCTTGGCTGGCTTTGCGAATAGCCTGTGCTGGAGGAGGCGCCGCAGGATGGTTCAAACGTGCTCCGTCTCCGAGCCCGAGAAGACCAGGATGTCGTCCAGGTAGACGTAGAAGAATTGACCCGGAAAGTCACGGAGGACAGAGTTGATGAGGCCCTGGAAGACAGCCGGATTTGAGGTCAAACGGCATGACGAGGTATTCGTAATGTCCGTTGGGGGTGTTAAAGGCGGTCCTCCACTCGTCGCCTTCCCGTATGCTCACCAGGTTGTAGGCGCTGCACAGGTCCAAAGCTTGATAACTCACTAAACTTGACTTCTACACTAAGTAAAACCTGGAACCCCTTCAAACATGGAACACTACAGTTTACTCAGTTGGCGGGCTGGTGTCCAGGATTTTTACAGGACTGAGGTGGCAACTGTCATAACCATCCCTCCATCCATCCATCCATCCATTTTCCGCCGCTTATCCGGGGCCGGGTCGCGGTGGCAGCAGCTCAGCAGGGAATTCCAGCCGTTCCTATCCCCAGCAACGTTTTACAGATCCTCCTGGAGGATCCAGAGGCGTTCCCAGGCCAGACGAGATATATAATCCCGCCAGCGTGTTCTGGGTCTACCCCGGGGTCTCCTACCAGTAGGGCGTGCCCGGAAAACCTCCAACGGGAGGCGCCCAGGAGGCATCCTAATCAGATGCTCGTACCACCTCATCTGGCTCCTTTCGACGCGAAGGAGCAGCGGCTCTATTCCGAGCTCCCTCCGGATGACTGAGCTCTTTACGCTATCCCCTATCCCTAAGGCTGAGCCCAGCCACCCTACGGAGGAAACACATTTCAGCTGCTTGTATTCGCGATCTTATTCTTTCGGTCATACCCAAAGCTCATGACCATCGGTGAGGGTTGGAACGTAGACCGACTGGTAAATCACGAAATTGTGTCATAACCACAACATAATTAAAGAATTTGCATTTTGGATTAGTTTTGGAACATGAGGTAAGTTGTGTAGGCATTAGCTAAACTTGACCAATGTTACTTACAATGTAATTAAACGGAACGCTTGTTACAGTATGGGTCCGTGTACCTAAGTTTCAGTTGATTTTCCTTTAGGCCTACAGTTCAGCGGGACACTTCATAATTTCAGGTCATTGTACCGTTCCTACATTGTAAATGTCTGTTGAACTTTACATATGGATCTTGAGTTGTTAGTTTTCCCTTTTCGATGTTGTGATTTAACTTGGTTTCACTAAAGAGCAGCTGAGTCTGCTCAGTTTGTCAATCAGCTCTACAAAATAGAAAACTGAACGAACAAACGTTGGGCGGAGATTTCATGCGAAAGGGGAACTGAGTGTATTAAAGTAAAAGCTGTCTGTCCTTCCCGTAAACATCAAATAAGTTTGACCATATTCGTTAAACTTTGCAGTTATCTACAAGCCAAACCATAATTATGTGATGATGCGTCAGTGATGACGCTCACATACTGAAATCGCAAAGTCATATTCTTCTTCTACGTATTATTAGGTCGACTTTTGGCCGCGTGCAGTTCTGAATTTATCCTATAATTGCTTGCTGCAAAACTAACTCCTTTATTTGTTACCGTAGCGTGATTGAAATGGCCAAATCCAACAATACAAAGCAGTGTCAGAATGAACAGAACAGACTGGCTGATAGACGATTATTTAAACAGGCGGCAGCACAGTTTCATTAAGATTATTTAAAATGTATTTCAATGGTAAAATTATCAGTATTGAACAAGCATTAACACTTACGACAATAGACTACTGCTGATTTTATGTCTGCAGCGCTGTCTACTTGTGATACGATCGCCAGATGCCTTAAATTGAAGGTTGAGCTAACACTAGGACGTAGGGGAGACGGGACGGTTGCAACACTTTTTGCATTTCTCTGTTACTCTGAGACTAATTGATATAGACCAGCCAAACATATTAAACTTATATCTGTCTTCTAATTACCCATACAACTTAAAGATGACTACATATGACATATAGTTCACAATATTTATATGAATGGAAGAAGTCACATGTTGCAACTGGTCCCAAGTGGACGTTTACACTTGTGTTCGGTTCAGCGCTGTGCACCAACACACAATGACATAGTAGTCTTGCAGCAGTCATTTTAGGGGGCTGGCCACCCACACTGTCTGGTCGCTGATGGTGGAAACACAATCACATCCGCATTTTCTGTGGAAATGCATTTCTGGTAATTATTATTATTATTAATAAGCCTATTTTTGGTGCCTTAACTACGCCCGCAGTTTTGACCCAATTGATTCCATTCCAATGCCCACATGTCTTGGGCATTGCAGTCCATTGCGCTTACATACAGCCAAGCGATCGGTTCACGTGGTATATTTTTTATTATTATTTTTAATTGTTTTTTGGCCCCATTGAAATTAACAGGGAGAGGGTTTTGACTGGGAGAGAGATTTCACGGGCACATACCATCTAGTATTGATGTTATGTAATTGCAAGTTGTTGTGTTAGGCTATACTGACTGTCTTGGCTTGTTAACTGCAGCAATGAATGACTCCGTCCGGTTATTATGTGATTGCCTCGTAAGACACAATCATATACTGTTATCCTTAAGTTTTATTATCCTTATTAGGCAATTTTTTCGGCACCTAACTGCGGTGCATTTCGCTTCCATTGCAACGCCAAAATGTCAGTTTGAATGCCACGGACTGCGCTTGTACACAGCTAATTAATCTGTCTACTAGTTGTTTTTGAATTGCCTCTTTTACACGCTTAATTTGCTCATAGACAATGAATGGGAAGAGGATAAGACTTGGGAGCTGGAATGTAGGACCAAGATGAATCATTGCATTGTGTATACTGTCATCTAGTGACCGCAATAAAATGTATACATGTATATGTTAGTCAACATTTTATTGCGGTCACTAGATGGCAGTATACACAAGGGTATGATTTGGCAGTATACACAAGGGTATGATTCATCTTGGTACTTCATTAGGGGCGTCAGAAGTGGGGTAGCTAACTCAAAAATAACAAAATCACCGCGCCAACAGTTCAGGACATCTGCACGAATGAGCCTGTCAGTATATGTGAAGGCGTCACCGTATCGCTAATTATTCCTTCTCAGTTATTATGTGATTGCGTTAGCATGACGCAATCCAATACTGTTATCGTCCAAACTTAGTAAGCCCCAATTTTCTGACTCTAACTACGGTCGCATTTTTGAGCATTTCGCTTCTATTGCAAAGCCAAAATGTCCGTTCCAATGCCACGGACTTCATTGTACACAGCAAATTAAAATGTCCACTAAACTGGAAAAGGGACTGGAAAAGGTCCCGTCACATAAACCAAATAAGCCTGTTAACCAGTTGCCATTAAACGTATGAATTACTTAGCCAACTAACCTTTGCCATGACTACAAGTTGTAAGATAAGAATATATTTTAAATAGACACCGTTGAAATTGTTTACGTTATGTAACCTATACTATAGTTAAGATTACAGCAGCGAGCAGGAGTGCCTCGTAAACGTTAGCTGCAGGGGCGTCGCTTTCACAGAAACAGAGTATTACATTGACATAAATAAATACTTGAATAAATAAGTTGACAATGGTGTAGCTTTTTATTTTGAATTTCCCTTGCAGTTGCCTAACTCATAGTTTCTTATCGATGTTCAGGTTGACATTGTAATAATGCCAGCCCCCTCCCAAAAAGAAAATCATGTACAGTAAATCATGTTTTATTTACCGTAAAATGGTGTAGTGGTTGGTTCGCCTATACCACTCCCCCAGAAAGTAAATTAGTTTTTTTTTTTGACTGAACTGTCCACCCAGTGGTGTAGTGGGGATGTTTGTAGTGGTGGAACGCTAATTTAATGACGTCATCACAAAGAATGCCACATGCGACACTGGGTGCACAAACCAAGAACTCAATATGATGTAATGCTTGATAAATATGAGTTTGCAATCAACAACCACTGAACACACTTTGGGATTTTTCTGACAAAGAAGACATTATTGGAGAGGTTTGCTTAATATGTACACTTGTTGTTACCATTGGCAAAACGCTGTTTAAATTTTAAAATAGTCAAACATTAAAAAATTATAAAAAATAAAAAAATTATTTAAAAAAAAATTATTAAAAAAATAAAAATCATGCTCAAATAAGTGAGGGAACGGCGTGACACGCCTACTACAACCCTGTGTCCACCCGTCAAATCAACATTGCAAAGCAGATCTTTGTCATATGAGACAAAGAGAGGTTTATACGTTCTTAGATTTATTCTTAGCTGGATTACCACATTTATTTTGGAGCTGGGGGTCATCACCGTGCATGGCAGACATCTTTGTACTTTAAGAAACATGACTAATCAACGTAATGTAGCATCGGGTGTAACTCCCAGCATGCCTGTCGAGTAACTCTGTTTATTGTTATGGACAGCACGTTCTTAATGTTTCCTTGTTATCATATTTATGTTTCCTTGTTATCATGTTTTTAACATGTTTATGTAAAGAGTTATAAAGTGCTGTTAACACAGATATCGGTTTGTACTTTTGTTAGATGTGACACTGTGTATGGTGTGTCTGTGAATATAGTCAAAGCATTTCTAAAACTTTCTGCATGTGCCGTTTCCTTCAAAGATGATAATGAAATAGGTGAACAGACGTGGGCCTCTGTTGTTCTTACCTAAGTGAATGGTGCTATTCAGTCATATTAATGAGTCTACTCATTCAAGTCAGTTCATGTAAACTATTTTGAACTATTTAAGGCTTTAAAACTAAATGACAAGAAACCTCTTAAGACACAGTACATTAACTGTCTAATTTTGCTATCTAGGATACTGAAGGTGGTGTAGGTTGGTGTGTGTGCCACCTTTATTTGCTGAGTGCTATGACAATTTCAACCAAATTTCTGTCTTTTTATCTTCTTTTTCTTTATTGTTTAGAATTTTTTATGCTATTTTTATGTTTCTTCTTTTTTTTCCTAATATTCTTTTTTTCTGTAATTCTTTTTACATAGCCATCGCATATACTGCTTGCAGTTATATTTAATAATGAAATTCCTACCTAGTCTACCTACCTACCTTGTAACACTTGCAATTCCTCCAATCAGGTAAGAGCTACAATTTTGTCACTTGTATTGCACACGCTCAGTTCAGTTCCCTATCCACGTGTAGTTGCACATGTCTGTTTGCAAGTGAACAGAGACCTATACCACGAAGCAGGGATTTGGCTTAGAGAGGTAACTTTAGGTTTAACCTGGGTTTATCTGTACCGCGATGGTGGGTCAATTTTTACCGGGGTAAATTGCCATGGTAACTTACGCTGCACACCTAACCTGCTCCGGAGCAGCTTCTGTTTGAGATAACAAATCAACACGTATAAAGCACCGCCTACTGACCGATCAAATATCTTGGAAAATAGCATCACCGATCCTAGAAGATCTCGTGGACCTCGTTTCAAAGTTTGGTTTTATTTGTCATATGTCAGTAGTATACAGTAGTCTACAATGAAATGTAAATTTAATTTCCTGAGTGTCGCGTTTTTGTGACAAAATTCAAATGGCTTCGCAATCCAATTTGACATTTCTTTTTCGATGTCAACAGCCTGTTAATCACTCCTGTGGGTGGGACAGTTCGGGACAAAACGTTGGCATGTTTGTTGATTTATGTGTGTACTACCTTTCTACCTTTACGTAGGCCATCCAACATTTTAACTATAGGATTTTAGTTTAGCACCACAAACAAATACTGGGAACCAGAACCACGTTCTGGACTACACAACTTCCACCGTTTCCCGAAGTGATTCAGAGCTTTTAAACAAATCTACCAAGTCGAGGATCCCGCTGGATCACCCAAACTGAACCAGCGCACCTTTGTCCTCCTTCCCAGAAGAGGACAATTAACACGTCAAAGAAGACCCAAAACCCATGTTACTTTTCCATGTTTATTCAAACAAGGAACTAACTTTCAGAACTTTACCAAAGGAACCACGGAATTCTCACATTGGCTCCAGCCGCAACAGCAGGCTAATAAGACCAATAATTCAGTGCCACAGCTCTGCCTTCCTTCTCACAGTAACGTAAACTCATGCTTTTCCTAACGTTGAGCGTTTGATGCTAAAACTTAGACAATTTCTGCTGTGTTGTGCTTACCATAATTTGTCAATATTTTAACTGTTCTACTGTGCATGTTTAGCTACTAACCACTTTAGTTTATTAATGTCATCATTTAGTTATTCTTTGTAGTATTGTAATTTTCATGTGTTTTAGACTAGTAAATAAATAGAATTGCTTTGCAATCAAACCCAGCTGTGTTTTCATACAATCATTTATTCTCGTAACATAGAATGTCACTACTTCAGAATGGAGACTAAAACTTCAACTGCTTATTAAATTAATGCCAAATCAGACCTGGTTTCCCATCGAGCCATGCAATAAGCTAAAATCTCTGGGTGGTGCCCCCTTAATTATTTGATCGAATCCACCAAATTGATCGATTATAATATGAATTGATCCATCCATTATCCATTAGCTTTACCGCTTATCCTGTACAGGGTCGCGGGCGGGGCTGGAGCCTATCCCAGCGGACACAGGATGAGAGGCAGGGTACATCCTGGACAGGTCGCCAGTCTATCACAGGGCCGACACACAGGGACAGACAACAACTCACACTCACATTCACACCTACGGGTAATTTAGAGTCACCAGTTAACCTGCGTGTTTTTGGACTGTGGGAGGAAACCCACGCAAACTCCACACAGAAAGGCCCTTGGGTCAGGTGGGGATTGAACCCAGGACCTTCTTGCTGTGAGGCAACAGTGCCAACCACCAAGCCACCGTCCAGTTTTTATATAAAAAATGACCACACTTCTAGTTCACTTGAAGAGGTTTTGTTTATTTTAGATAATGTTACTGAAAATAATACTGTCTAATTTGTTTTTGCAACTAAGTTCTTCTTCAGTTTAACTGTATGTGTAGTAGCTACTCTTTCCAGAATTTTCTCCTCATGTTACATTTGACCCCAGCCCCGTTACAATCGACCCCTGATATGGGGTAAATAGTAACATTTGACTCCTTGTATTTGAATATAAATTATGCATTGTCTGTTCGGTTTACAAACCAGACAGATGTATGTTGATTCTTCACTAGACCAGTTTGTGCCACTCAATATGAAACTGAATAGCCCTCTATAGGCTAGGTTATAGTACAGGCCTAGCATTACAAACCAGACAGATTTATATGAAAAGACTTGACTTGGATTCCTCATGCATTCCATCTTAAATAGTTCCTCATAAATCCTGCGTTTAGTGCTGTGATTGTTTGATGGCAAGGATTTAGTTTATCTATATTAATCCTTATCTTTGATTTTTTTTGTCTCTGGTTTGTTAGGACTATCGTATAAATATCTTTCTCAGACAGCGTTGGAATGACCCCCGCCTCCGTCTCCCTACAGACTTCAAAGTAAAGTAACATATCTTTTTTTATTTTACGAATAATTATTTTAAAGGAAATAGTCCATACTTAAGGAGCCCATGGATCCAGCAATTCTTTACATCTTGTTTCATTACACTAGAATAAGATTAAGATTAAGATTAAGGCATTAATTAAAATTTTATCAACAGAAGTTATTAAATAATATAATTCTTGTAAAAGTCAAAAAGGAACAGATCTAACTCCAATCTGAGCCCTTACATTTCTATTTTTGTGTTTTACTCAGAGCGATGCATTGACTGTTGATCCAAAGATGTTTCAATGTCTATGGAAACCAGACCTGTTCTTTGCCAATGAGAAAAATGCCAACTTCCATGATGTCACACAAGACAACATCTTGCTCTTCATCTTTAGGAATGGAGACGTGCTGATCAGCATGAGGTAACGTGCGCTAACTCTGGACACCTTTTCTCCTGTGGTGATAACAATGGCTGGTAACAATATACAGTGAAGGAGCCGAGGGGTAACATAACTATACACTTTTGGCCAGCTGTCAGGTAATTGTTCAGTATGTACTTAGAGTATTATCATCTGTTCAGTAACAAGAAATTGGAAAGGACCATGTTTTGGAATGTCTACTAGTTTGGAAAATGCAAATTCTGTATATCAGCAAAGAAAATCCATAGGGAAAAGAAGTTAGATGATAGTTCCCAATATGGCTACAATCAGGTTACAACAAGCTTTTTAAAATGTAACCGTGGTACGATAAGGTACTGATGAAGTGGCAAAGCAAGTAAGAAGAATCTATTTCAAGCCCAAAATACATGCCACACAATCCTGCCCTAGAAGGTCCTCGGAATAAATAGTAACCCGATTAAGTGATAATATAATAGTAAATATATAATAAATATTGCACTGGTGGAAATTATGCCAAATGGATTCATTCAATGGATTCATTCATTCTATTGTCGATTGTTGGTTATATTTTTTAACGTTACTTTTAAAAAACAATCTATGTATCTGAGGATCTGATGTCAGCAAATTAATTCTATAGAATTATAAGTATACTTTCATTTCCTTTTTTACTATTGTGACAAATAGGTCACGTGGCATTTTATGTGACTATTTTACATTACAAAACCCAATGTGATATGTCACAACAACAATTTTGTAATTTGTATTTCATAATTTGTTTCTATATCTGGATTCAGAAGGGATTCTGTGTTCTGCAACAAGCTATTAAACCATTAGAATTGTTAAATGGGCTGGACCGTGGCTTTTAAACTCTTTTTAAGTTAACTTGACAAGGCATGTGTTTCAAGCAAGTGTAGTTATTCCAACGCATTCCATTCATTCTAATCTATTTAAATATGTTCCGTTCCAAAACATGAATATTTTGCATTAAACCAAGTAATATAAATATACTTGAGTAACTCATCTATGTTCATTTGAGTGCAGTATATTGTGCAAGATATTGAATAAATGGACCTAACTATCAGGTCATCATTAAAACATTATGAGGTGTAAACATCAGTTCATAATAAAGATTGTTTTCACATTGGCTCAACTCCAGTAGCGAACTGTGAAGCCTAGAACAGGTCTTCCAGTAACGTAATTTGGCTTAATTGCAAAGATATGCTGATTACTGTTTAAAAAATACCCATAATTTTTATGTTTGACCTTACAGCTATTGGAATTCTGAGATCGCTAGTACGCGAATGTTAGTGTAGTTTTATTTTATTTTTAGTCCCGCCTTTAATTCATTTTGATTGGCCGGCTGACAAAGAACGACATTGACGAGCTTTTAGCTTCTTGGAAATAATGCAAACCCCTCCAGCTGTTCAGAAACGAGTATTTACCAATCCGTGGTATGGACGAGCCTTTTGAACCTAATTGTTTGTTCCCTGTCTCTACCAGACAAGTTTGCAAAATCTAGCATTAAGGCTAAAAAGGATTTGAAAAAGAATAAAAATACTCAAATGTTTTCTTATTATTTTTAGGGGTGCTGAGAAGGAATTTAGGGGTCTAAAAGCTATCGGCAAAGTTTTGTGAACAATTAATGCATATTTTCATCTATATCTACTGTATGCTGTGAAAGGTTTTTGTTAGAATCTTAAAAAAAAGAGTGGCATACCTCGATTGTATGACCCAACCAGTATCATTAAATACTTATTTCCTCCTAAACTGTTCTTGTTGTAATGACTAGTCTAATGTGAATTACTCCTACAATGCAAGACCAGGGCTCTCTGTAAATATAATGAACATTCAGTTATTTGAAAAGTATTGAAACCCTTTATATAGTGTTGCCACAAAGCTAAATCTTTGCCACAGAATGCCTTTAAAGGCTATCACCGTCCACGGTGTACACGTTTGTTGACATAACACATATTTGAGGTATGTCTCTTACTGTGTTTTGTTTTGTCTGCAGGTTGTCAGTGACACTTTCCTGTCCTCTAGACCTGAGGGTGTTTCCCATGGACACACAGCGTTGCAAGATGCAGCTTGAGAGTTGTGAGTACAGTTATTAGGGAAGTCCTGATCCGATTCGATACTTATATATTGAGTATCTGCCGATAATGAGTCTTCGGCACAGCGGCAAAGTGTGTTCTGCAAGTTAGTAAAACCAATTCAGCTTAGATTGTTTGCATTCAGAGTTTAATGTTAATGTTTCTTTTTATTTGCCCTGTTGGGCAAGTGGATCAGAAATCTGTTTGCCTGAAGTAAATTTTGACTTGTCCCTATACAAATAATTGTATTCATAAGCGGTTATCAAATAACAAAGACTAAAGTTGTCATGATCTTTACTCATTAACACCATACAAATACAAATTTATAGGTTTCAAAAGTCCTAATAGAATTCTGTCTGTCACTCACAACATTTAATCATAATTAATTCAGCCACCTTCATTTTGATATCATAGCCATACAATATTTATAAAATATTGCCGACTTTTAGTAGACTGGTGCTAGAGGATGTGGGCGAAACTCAGTTTGCCGCAAGATTGAGAGCAAGGCGGATAAGACAGAGCCATAACACAAGCCAACTACATTGCGCATTTGTATCAGTGCTGTCGGCGTTGCCATCCGCAACCACAGACGCAAAAGTTGAAGGAACGTTAGCTAGCTAGCTTTGTTGCCTGATGATGGGTTGAGTAATTGCAATGCAGATATTAGGGTTTGTCAAGTAAGTTTCAATGGGATGTATGCAAGGTGTTAAACGTTAACAAACCACTAACGAACCACAGCTTATGTTACCATGTACTGGAGTTTTTGAAAGCAGGGGAACGAGGCTGCGGCAGTCGTGTGTGCGCGCACCTGTGCTTTGCCTATTGACGAGTGGGGAAAAGAATGCAGGCAGATCCTCTAACGCCACCCAACTAAACTCCTACAAAGTACAGTTTGCTGTGTGTTTGATCGTAGTAATAAGTCAGATATCAGGTACCCCCACCATTTTCTAGCATAAAAGCTTCCTTATTTCGCCTTCTGCCTGCCAACAATCCATTTTAGTGCTCTAATTATTACCGTGGCCATAGTAAAAGCCAAGGGTGAGATTGTAAATCTCTAGTCGCTGCCTCCCTGTGCTTAATGTTGGTGTAGAAAAACACAATTGAAGGTCCTGAAAGTTTGCCTAAATGAGGTTTGCAATTGCAATATTTTATTTTATAAACAAATGTGTCTTAAAAGAAGATATATAAATTGAACAGTCAATAACTGAAGTATTATGTGTGTGTTGTGTTAGAGCAAATATATTTATACCTTTTATAATTTTTATTTAAGAATTTATTTTTGACAAAGTTGTAAAGCATTGGACAGTCATATAATGAGATGTATACCATGTTTGGACAGCAAAGTTTTGAACTTTTGAAGCAAAGGGCTGATAAACTAGAGGGTGTAGCCGGAAGTGTTCCAAAACATAAGTTTACTTTCATACCAAAACCAGGTTTTATACTTCTGCGTGAGCGCGTTAGCGAATGTAAACGTTAATTAGGCGCTTACATTCGCACAGCAGTTTCCCTACATACTTCAACGTAAGTACGTACGTTGTTTGATGCACTGAGAAGACGCTTCGCGCAACGCACTGTTAGGATTTTGGAGGACTCCCCGTCAACACGTCGGCGGGCCTCAGTGAGCTACGTTTTCCCAGAAACCCCTTCTCTGCGAAGCTACGCAAAGACGTTTACGTGCTGCTTCGCAGAAGTATAAACCAGACTTTAGTCATTGTGGTTTGGTCACATTCAGTGTTGGGACTAACGCGTTACAAAGTAACTTTACCGTAATTTCACTACTATTCGCGGTAACTAGTAAAGTAACGCGTTATTATTCACATTTGAATAACTAAATTACAGTTCCTGAAAATGTAAATGGGGCCGTTATTAGTTACTGTTATTTTCCCCTATATTGTGCATTTTATAGATAACAAATGTGCATTCTTTTGCCTCCTGGTCACTCTTTACTGTTGATGCTCAAACGTGACTCTTTCCTGTTTATATTTCTGCGTGCAGTTTGGGTGCTCACCGTTATACTGTATATAGCCCCCCTTCTTATGCTCCCTCAAAGTTATTTCATTAGCGTGAGGAAGAAGGTTACAGCAAACCACACATGCTATTTAGGGTTTGCTAATGTTAGTATGTTTCATAACAAATGAATACTTTTAAAGGGGTGCCTCTGGTATTCGAAATTCATACGTTTTGGTTCTGGAGGAAACTTTGGTAACTAAACTGGTAATGAACGTTTGCTAATCGCTCGACTTCAGTGGTTGTAGACTACTTAGTTAGTAGTTGTTAGCTAGGTAAACTTGGCTAAAGTCACAGCAACGGTACCAGCTTGAACAAAACTTACTGTTTGCTTGGCTGATCTGGAGGGTGGCTTGGACACAAACAGTATGGGAAATACAGTACTGTGCATAAGTTTTAGGCAGGGGATGCTGTTTTGAATGCGAAGGGTGGTCACACCAAATGTTGTTTTGATACCAATTTGGTTTTCCCTCACTTTGTATTTCATGAATTGATTAAAAAAAATGTTTTCATTCACATTTATATTTTTATATATTTTTTTTATACCTTTAAAGACGTCACACCTGCCTAAAACCTTTGCACAGTACTGTATATTGTTACTTTAAATTTAAATAACGTTCATTCCTTAGCATTTTGTGAAACTTGTATCATTATATTTTGTACGCTTTGAATATGGGAATATTGTTGGGAATGTAAGCCGTGAGTTTTGAGGCTTGTTGGTTGGCCATTTGAGACTAGAATAAATAAGTTGAACAAATATTTTGTGTGTGGTTTCAATTGCTTAGTAAACAATTCATGGTTTATTAGGTTATTATTTGTGTTGCTGTTTTAAAATATATGTATATATTGGGGCCTATTGGCTAATAGAAAGTACCACAGAACGATCACAAGTTAGCAGTGGGGGATAGAAAATAAAGCCTGAGCTTCAGAGTTTGAGTAAATTTGGAAACGCAAAAGTTACTAACGTTACTAAAGTAACGCATAACTTTTTTAAGGGAGTAATCAGTAAAGTAACTTAGTTACTTTTTGAAGAGGTAACGAGTAACTGTAACTAATTACAAATTTCCAGTAACTAGCACAACACCGGTCACATTAAAGGGGATGGTTCGTACTGTGCAGTGGCCTGTCCAGACTTGTTTAAAAGGGGTGGCCCAAGTGGAGCACTGACTTATGCAGGGGTGGCGTGAAGTACAAGTGCGCGCGTACGTGCGCACTCACACACACAAATGTTAGGCACTTCACAAATGCAGATTCGGCAGGTTTCTAATAATTGTAACAGCTTTGAGATTTTTTAAATCTAAACATGTGTGAACTATGTCATTTATATATAAATCTCAAAATACATTTGTTAATTGATATTCATTTATTTGTGAACAGTTTCACCTATATATAAATCACAGAAAACTATTTGTGAATCGTTATACATTTATTTGTGAACCACGCCATTTATATGTTAATCAGGAAATACAGTTGTGAATTGTTCTGCTTTTATTTGTGATTATTAATAGCGATCTAATTCCATATTCCATAAGCCTGGGCGTACTGAGATAGTCACAATCAGAACATAATTCAACAAGCAGAGCGTCAGATGTTGTGCCAAGCACAAGCGTACAGATTAATTCACTACACATTGTTACTAGTAGACAGTATGCAAAAGTGTATGCTTTCAAAATAATACAGATAGTCTTGTATCCCACGCTTGATAAATCTCCAGAGGCCTGTACTACAAAGGGAGTTTAACCTACTCAGATTTAACTCAAGGTTATCAAGGAAAGCCAGTGTCGACAAACTCTGATTGCCTAAAAAGGCTTTAAATGGTACTACGACAGTAAATAAGATGTTGGTTAGTCGATTCATTGTTAACTTAATGAAGTTTCACGTTCACATAAAAGGGGTGTGACTGGCCATGTACACTCTAAAAAATAAAACATTGTGTCAACATAAAAAATGAAGGCAACGTTTTGCATTAAGCTTTTTGAGTTGTGCCAACTGCGTATAGAATTGCGTTGATCAATCACAATGTTTTAAGCATCGCAACACAAAACTACAAATCCACATTTTAGCCCAACTTACAGTTTAAAGTTGCTATAACATCCCAATGTAATATCGTGGTTGTGTATTAGGGATGTCACGATACCAGAAATGTTGTAGTCGATACCAATACCAGTGAAATTCCACGATTCTCGATACCCAATTCGATACCATAGTAAAAAAAATAAACAATAAATTAAATCACGTATACTTCAACATGCACTCTTTTTTTAAAAACATTACAACTTAAGACAATAGACTACTGCTGATTTTATGCCTGCAGCGCTGCCCACTTGTGATACGATCGCCAGAAGCCTTAAAATGAAGGTTGAGCTAAGGGGAGGACGTAGGGGAGACTGGGGATGGTTGCAACACTTTTTGCATTTCTCTGTTACTCACAGACTAATTGACATAGACCAGCCAAACTTATAATATTAAACACATATATATTACATTTTAAACTTATAAGTCTTCTAATTACCCATACAATTTAAAGATGACTACATGTGACATATTTCACAATATTTATATGAATGGAAGAAGTCACGTGTTGCAACTGGTCCCAAGTGGACGTTTACACTTGTGTTCGGTTCAGTGCTGTCCACCAACACACAAGGACGTAGTAGTCTTGCAGCGGTTATTTTAGGGGGCTGGCCACCCGCACTGCCTGGTTGCTGATGGTGGAAACGCAATCACATCCGCAAATTTTTGTGGAAATGCATTTCTAGTTATTATTATTATATTAAGCCTATTTTTAGTGCCTTAACAACGCCCGCAGTTTTGACCCAATCGATTCCATTCTATTGCCCACATCTCTTGGGCATTGCAGTCCATTGCGCTTACATACAGTTAAGCGATCGGTTCACGTGGTATATTTTTAATTATTATTTTTTATCGTTTTTTGGCCCCACTGAAATTAATGGGGAGAGGGTTTTGACTGGGAGAGAGATTTCACGGGCATATACCATCTAGCGTTGATGTTATGTAATTGCAAGTTGTTATGTTAGGCTATACTGACTGTCCGGTTATTATGTGATTGCCTCGTAAGACACAATCATATACTGTTATCCTTAAGTTGTATTATCCTTATTAGGCTATTATTAGTCCCATTTTTTGGCACCTAACTGCTGTGCATTTCGCTTCCATTGTAACGCCAAAATGTCAGTTCGAATAATAATAATAATAATAATGAAACTTAAGGATAACAGTATATGATTGTGTCTTACGAGGCAATCACATATTAACCGGAGTCATTCATTCATGCAGTTAACAAGCCAAGACAGTCAGTATAGCCTACTAACGTAACAACTTGTAATTACATAACATCAACGCTAGATGGTGGTAAATGCCCGTGAAATCTCTCTCCCAGCATTAAGAATATTGTTAGTTCACTACACTGCGTTGACTTAATACAGTCAATGCGTCATGCATTGTGGTTTGCATTGACTGTTCCAAGCAGTTAATATTTCAATAACACTCACTTAACCACTGGCGATTTTACTGTAAAGATCCACATCCACTTGTATTCTTGACCTGAAATACTAACTGATAAGGATAGTGAGAGAAGTAGCCTAGGGCTATTCCAACTCCCAACCAGTCGCCTGATACTAGGTCGCAAACGTAACAGACAACAGTGATGTAGATATTGCTAGTAGAAGACAGACATGAATGGAACACCACACTATGGGAGCTACGATAAATAAAATAAACAAGGGGGCTAAGTGCAACAAGCCTTTAGTTAACAGTCGAAAGGCACTACAATCAATATTGCGCTGCAATATGTGCTGCGCTGCAATATCTATCATAGTTACTTAGACTTCAGCTAGTTGATGTTAACTTTGTCCAATTCAAATCACCAGAATTGTTTTTAACCAAACAAAACATACCATTCAGTAACAGTTTCTTACTTACTGTAGGCCTATTAGTGCTAGCTAGCGCTAGTTTGCGTTATGTGTTCGCCGGTGTTTCATGTGTTCTAGAATGTTCTAAAATGTTTTGCAACTATTTTCCGGTTGTGATTGTATCCGAGATATGGTACAATAACCTAGGTTTGCCAAGCAATGGTGGCGCGCTTGAGTTCTATGCAATTCTTAAAGTAGAAGCAGCCATATCTCGTCTTGTCTTGGTCGTTCATCCTTTGTTCACTTCGTCCACTAGAGAGGGCTACAACCATAGAGATGGAACAAGCACCGCTCTCTCTACGGCTGACACTCTCCCCATTCATTTCAATGGGGGCAAAAAACGAAAAATATTAATGAAATAATGCGTGAACCGATCAATTAGCTATATGTAAGACACTACACGGCAATAGGCCGAACCTGTCTGCACTGGAATGGAATTTATAGGGTCAAAACTGCGGCCGTAGTTAGAGCGCCAAAAATCTACCTAATAATAATAAAAAGAAGAAGAATATGACGTTGTGATTTCAATATGTGAGCGTCACATGACGCATCACATAACAATCAACAGCCTCCGTGAAGCTAGAACCCTGTCCTGCCGCCCTCTGCTGGCAGAACATACCCACAACCCCTTAAAGCGATAGTTCAACCACTTTCGATCTTTTGATATGTTTTTCATAACATACCAATGTTGTATTTCAAACGTAGTATAAAATGACTCTCTGTTGTGTCATAGGGGGTCCTTCCTGAATATTTTTAAACTACTGCCGTTTCCAGCCAAGGGGGGAGCGTTTGCTGGGTCCTGAGTTTGATTCGCATAATGTTCAATGGACATTGCGGTATACAGTGAATTAACCATTTAAATGCCAGTGGTCGGAAAAATGTGAATTTCTCTTCATTGATCCTGTGACTTAAACTTGTTCAATATACTTACTTTAGCCTAAGCAACAACATACCGTATATTGTTTTAGAAAATCGACAATACCCTGACAATACCGAAAGCATAATTATATTATTTAAGCCTCCTAAAATAAGGTAGTACGTGGCCTATATTATTGACAGAATATCAGAAAACACAAAATGTACTGTTTGTTTAAGGTGAGCAATACATCAAATAATATAAAACAGGATTTGGCTTATGTAATGTAAACAAAAGAGACTAAACGATACAGGTTTACAAGTAAGGTTGGTCCTATGAATGACTACTATACCTCCTCCACGACCTAGATAGCCTGGGTTGGTGGAAAAAAATTATTCTGTGGGGTTGCCTCAATTAAACCCGTAATAATTTTGATATAAATAAGTCTTAGTCACTATAATAACATCTGCTTATCGCAGGTGTACAATTGTGACGTATATTATTATTTTTTAAAGTGACCTTAATCTCTACGAAGTAGCTACAGCCTTCTTCCAAACAAGACTGTACACTTGAGTAACGCACTATGTGAAATCTTTGCACATTTTTTATTAAATATTTGACACTATATTTAACCTATATATGGTCTGGATACGTACTGATGCCACTGTAAGTTCTTTATTGCGATGCGTTTTGGTAAATTGTCCTTGTTATGTGGTTTGTTCTAGTTGGCTATACAACGAGCGACCTGGTGTTCATGTGGCAGGCAGACCCAGTACAGATGGATGAAATTGCTCTGCCACAGTTTGACATCAAACAGGAAGACATTGTTTACGGAAACTGCACCAAGTTTTACCCGGGGACAGGTAACACATAATTTATTTGTAATCTTCTTAACCTATATAGAATAGACACAGACTTTTTGAAAATAATTAGACGATCTTTGTACTGAACTCCCCTTCTCTCTGTACAGATATGAATACAGTTAGGCAGAACCTTACATATACATACTTTTACAGAAACATGTAATTGATCAAAAAAATCATGTAACATCCTACTCTTTGGACTGAGACCATTCCATACCTCTGACCTTTTCCTGTCAGGTCAGAGGGTAGTCCTCAATCACTGGTATTTAATTCAGATTTACTGTTTCACAAGCTATTATGGTAGATCCAGAAATGTTTGCAGGACCCGGTAGATAGCAGTGACTTGCTCACAAAGCAGGCCAAGAAGTTTTAATTTGATTTAGCCTGTGCATAATCATTTCAATTTGCAGTCCTAATTGTATGATTGAGCACACTTCTTAAAAGCCTGTATGTATTTGTGTGCAGGCTACTACACCTGTGTGGAGGTGATCTTCACACTGCGAAGGCAGGTAGGCTTCTACATGATGGGGGTCTATGCTCCCACCCTGCTTATTGTAGTGCTCTCCTGGCTCTCTTTCTGGATCAACCCTGATGCAAGTGCTGCCAGAGTACCACTGGGTAAACACACAAGTAGATGAGTTTTGAAATAAACACTAACTGGTAGGAGTATGACTGTCTTTTTTTCATCTCATTAGGTCTTTCAATACCCCCTTCCTTCTTCTCCTGCTTCTCCTCCCCGTGCCCCTTTACTTCTTTCACCAATTTGTTGTTCTACCATCCATCCCTCCATCTATTCACCCAGTGGCATAATGGTTCTATCTTTTGGTGAGTTCCTAGCCCAATAATCATCATGTTGTAATCTATAGCATAGTTCCTTAGGTGAGTTCCATCATCAGATCTAGTCCAGTAATCATGTTGCAATCTATAGCATAGTTCTTTAGGTGAGTTCCATCATCAGATCTATTCCAGTAATCATCATGTTGTAATCTATAGCATAGTTCTTTATGCTGACTGCTTTTGCAAATTACTTTATATACTAATGTTTATATCATATTAAAAACATTTCTAGTAAGTCTAAAGTCAAGTAGTATGCAACTAGCATAACAAACTTCTATTTATGTCTCCAGGGATCTTATCTGTACTGTCTCTATCCAGTGAGAGCATGTCTCTCGCCTCTGAGCTTCCCAAGGTGTCGTATGTCAAAGCAATCGACATTTGGCTTATCGCCTGTCTACTGTTTGGTTTTGCTTCTCTGGTGGAATATGCTGTTGTGCAGGTCAGACACACTCATGTGCCCACACACTTAAAACATTTGGCATTAATTTGCAAGGCACAGGTGTACTTTTTGTCACAACTCATCTTATGGCTCTTTTTATCAATGTTGAAGTTGGAAGTTTACATACATTTAATACAAATACATTTAAACTAACTAATTCCTGACATTTAATCCTTGTAAACATTCCCTTTCTTAGGTCAGTTAAGATCATTACTTTGTTTAAAGCGGCTGTATGGAGTTTCTGGTTTTGGGAACCCCTACCGTTTGCTTAGTGTAATTAGTTTACCTAACTGTCGCAAAGAAGACATGCAGAATGCTCAATAAAGTGTACTCTATGAAATCTAAATCACTATATATTGGGGTAAAATTAGCTGACTGTTCATCCCCTTTCTCTCATTATCTTTTCTGGGGTGCTGGAAAAAGCGCACATTCAGTGCAGCAGCACAGCCAATAGCTGACACAAGGAATACACAGAGCAACATTAGCAACATACATTTATTATCAAAGAGTTTGTTCCTGTTGGAAGCAGTTAACATGGGAAAGAAACAGGGGCAACAATAGAGGAGAATCAGTTGGATTATGCTTTGGTAAAGAAGCAATAGTAGGTAGGGGGCAACAGAGAGCAAGGTGTTGAAGTGGGGGAAAAGTGGGACTGAGTACCCAGGGCCCCAATGGGGGTGGGGGCCCTCGGAAGCCAGGAATGAAAAGTTTGATTTAGTTTCCAATTTGTTATTTCTCAGTACTTAGTGTAACAATGTCACAACTAAATAAAAATGGACTAAATAAATTGATTGAGAAACTGAACTTTGTATCCCAAAAAATAGGCCTAATAGGCCTAGTGGTCTCTGAGGCCCCTCTTACAAAAGGCCAAAATGATTTAGTCCGCACCTGTAGACAACGATTTCTGTCTCTAATCAAACCTAGTGACTGCTGATCACAGAATGCATTTCCTCAAGAAAGGGAAATTGGGGTACCAAAAAAGAAAGAAAGAAAGGAATGAGAAGGAAAGCAAAATGAGGGAAAACAACTGCTAACTACTTTTTCAAAACAAAAATGGTGAGCACAAAACAGAATGGTTTAAAGCTAAAATCCGCAGTTAAGATTAAAGGCTGTCAGCCAGGAATCTAGCTTGGAGCATATTTGCAGGGCTGATAAAATCGCTAGCCCGACAATTAAGTTTTCCGCGTCGTGGCTACCAAAATATAACAACACCCTGTCTGACAGACTATCAGAAAATATCCCCTGTGTGAAATCAAATCCCCTCCTTCACTGACCTTTTTTGCTCTTTTGACTTGCTATTGATTGGAAAAACTTTGACCACCAAACGAGCTGTGTAGTGGCGTTGCTATGTGTCTTATTAGGGGCTTTAGCCTGAATGTTTTAAGTCTAGCTGGACGCTGTACTGTTTCGCGCTTTATCACAACAAATATAAAGCAAATGGGCTACAATGGCCTACTTCACAGAAAGATGATACAAAACAAGGTGGTCTTTAAAATATAGACGAAATGGTAAGAAATTAGGTTGGCCTATACTGTACAGTCCTTTGCTTGCTAATATGGAAAAGGGACGGTTTACATTACATACATATACATTACAATCAATGAATTAAACAGGTAATTATTTTTACTACAATGTAGGCCTATATGCTAGCAACGCAATGTATTATCATGTCAGAAATAATATTCCTTTATACAATGAACTAGGCTACTAAACAATGTGACACATTGTTTACCTTGTTTAACTAAGAACTAAATAATGTCCTTATGATGCGCAAGGCTAAGGATATAACCTTTTTTTGGGCACAATGTAACTGATCACTCAAAGTGGGCCTGATAGGCAACACTGCTACAGACTGCAAGTTTGGAAAGGAGCAATGACCTTCCCCTGGAAAAACACAGTGTGTGAAAATTTAAATGAAAATAATTTTAAACTTGGCATCACATACTGTCTAGGGGATGGCAAAGCCATTTTAATTGTATAGGCATCATCCAAATGATGACCAAAATAATTATAAATTAATCAGCATCATAGCTACAATATTATATTACATTAGATCTACCTAGCAAAGCTTAACATAGTGAAACACATGACCCTCAGTTTCAGAAACAGCCACAGACAGCAGAGCAGCAGCAGGTCCATCATCGCCTGATGATATTACTGAGGATGAACATCATTTAACCCTAGTAAAGTATTGTAGGCTACAGTATGTTGAAAAAGGAGGGTTGAAATGTGAGTTTTCAAACTGTGCACACTTAAGGATATATCACAGATTATTGTTACTGATTTAATTGTGGTATGAACAGTTCATTAGTGACTACCCTGATAACCACTACAGATTCATGTTTACATTATAGGCTCAATTATTTGTATTTAAAAAAAAAATGGGGAGAGGAAGGGGGCCCACTAATATGGCTTGTGTATAGAGTCCATAATTTTGTGCTACACCCCTGACAGAGAGTAAATTCATTTTCCAAATGGCAGAGAGTCTTTGTTGGTAGCGTTTGTGGACATCAGTGGTGTGTTGTTTGAAGCCCAGTTTATGGTCCATGGAGAGTCCAAGGTATTTGAAGCACTCCACCATCTCAGCGGCTTCATGATTGATACAGATTGTGTGGAGGGTGGAGTTGTGGACAGTAGTGTGTGTGCTGGAGTTAATTAATTAACAGTTCTTTTGTTTTTGTTACATTTAACTGCAAGTAGTTGTTAATGCACCATTGTGTGAAGTGGGAGATGGAGTTTTGATAGCCTACGTTGAAGTTATTGTCATTAAGGAGTGCCAATATGGCAGTGTCACCAGAGTATTAGAAATATGCAGTGATGGGTGAGGGACTGACGCAGTTATTGGTGTAGAGGGTTAGGGTTAGGATGAGGGGCTGACAGTCATTGGTGTAGAGGGTTAGGGTTAGGGTGAGGGGCTGACACAGTCATTGGTGTAGAGGGTTAGGGTGAGGGGCTGACAGTCATTGGTGTAGAGGGTTAGGGTTAGGGTGAGGGGCTGACACAGTCATTGGTGTAGAGGGTTAGGGTGAGGGGCTGACAGTCATTGGTGTAGAGGGTTAAGGTTAGGGTGAGGGGCTGACAGTTATTGGTGTAGAGGGTTAGGGTGAGGGTGAGGGGCTGACACAGTCATTGGTGTAGAGGGTTAGTGTTAGGTTTGATGGGTGAGGGGCTGACACAGTCATTGGTGTAGAGGGTTCCATGATGGATAAAGGGATGCCCATTCCATTACTTTTTTAAACCGGGTGCCGCAAATTAGGATAAGAGGGTGGTGACGTGCTGATTACACGATCAGCCGTAGGTCTGGTACATCCAACATAACATGAAAATGCACAGCGTGTGCTTTCTACAACCTGACTAAGTGACTGTTTACGCTGCGCTCTTGAACGTACATCAGCCTCTATGTGAAAGTAGCTGGTCACCAACGGTCCCCATCCACCTGTTAGAGCTTGACTCATTTTGACAAAAATAATGGGCAAACAGTTCAGATGTGCAAACCTGTGTGGGGATAGTTACTGTGGGGGGATAGTTTAACTTTTGTCACAGGAAAAAAAAATACACTTTGAATGTGTAGGTATGTTGTGTACATCAAATAGGAAACCTAATTTAAAATTTTCAATCCTAATTTAATCAAGGTCCATTCCAGTTTTAACACTGCAAGATGTGAAGAAGTGCAAGTAGGCTAATACTTATGCAAGAAACTCTACAACCTAATGGTTGTGGTCAATAAACTAGGTTGTGATTGAATCATTTTAGTGATTCCGATCTTACACTCTCTATCTGTGCAAACACACCTGCCATAATTTATTGATTTACAAGAAAGTACCATGACAAATTTGCCCTTTTTCTGATATTCCTTATTTCAACAAACAATTTTGGGAATCTGCTCATCTGGAATGTTAAAACTATAACAAGGTTGCTAACCTTGGCGGATTAGTTGATGGTTATTTATTATGATGCATATTGCATGCACACGGGCTTGCCACATTTGATATAAACAGACCTTTTGTATTAACATCCCAGCTGCATAATCCCTAACATTTATTTTAAATTTCTACCATCTCTCTCCAGGTCATGTTGAATAGCCCTAAGCGTATTGAAGAAGAGAAAGCTAAAATGGCCTCTAAGGAGAAAGCCTTGAGAGAAAAGGAAGGAAAGAAGACACCGTCTAAAACCAACAACACCGTTAATGGCACCGGAGGAACTCCTGTACATGTTAGTACTCTGCAGGTTGGTTGTGTTTAATTGAATAACTTGGTTTAGGTGCTAATAACATTCTGCATAAGTATGAAAATGTGTTATTTTATTTTAATACAGCTTAGAGTATGTAGCCTGGAGATGGAAAGTGAGACACACTAGTATAATCAAGAAATACAGTGCATTTAAAAAGTATTCGGACGGGGTGATTCTAGGATCAGACCTTTAGGGGTGCTCTGCCCCTATTGAGAACTGACATGCATAGTGCCTTGCAAAAGTGTTCAACCTCGCTGCTAAATTTAATTAATGAGTATTAACAAATGTAGGAATTAATTAATAATTTATAGTGTTTGTAAAATATTGAATAAATGAAAACCAAATCACTTTTTTCATGAATTTCCACTTCCTTGCTGCTAACGTTTTAAAAAAAGCTTAGTCTGTCTTATAATCATACTATCATTGTTAGTTCAGTTACAATGGGCAATGATAGAAACAAAATCCTAGTCATCAGTTGGCTCTAGTGGTAGTAGTAGCAGGATGTGTCAACTGTGCTGTAGTGTTCCACGTACATTACTGGCCGATCTAACAGATTATCCCCACCTACTGCTTTAAAGCAACTATAGGCAACTTTTTTTATATCAGCGGATTATCAATACATTTCTTCTGATAGCACATTGTAATGTCTATGGGAGAATGAAAATAATGATAATGATTTAGACCCCTTCACTTTCCCACATTTGGTTACTTCACAGCCTAATTTTAAAATGGACAGTATTCATTTATTTCCTCTTAGCAATCTACATAATTACAATGACAAAGCCAAAACTTGTTTGTAGAAGTTTCCGTTGATCATGCTTGATGTTTCTACAACTTGATTGGAGTCCACCTGTGGTAAATTCAATTGATTGGACTTGATTTAGAAAGCCACCTGTCTGTATAAGGCCCCACATTGTACACTGCATGTAAGAGCAAAAGAGCAAAAACGTTCCATAGAACACAGTGGCCTCCGTCATCCTTAAATGGAAGACATTCGGAACCACCGCCTGCCTCTATGGTAAGAGAGGCCAGACGGAACACTTCTCTTCAAAGGCCTAGGACAGCCCAACATTCTCTGCTCTGATGAAACCAAGATTGAATTATTTGGCCTAAATGCCAAGCGTCACGTCTGGAGGAAACCAGGCATCACTCATCACCTAGCCAATACCATTCCTACAGTGAAGCATGGTGTCAGTATCATGATGTGGAGATGTTTTTCAGCTGCAGGAACTAGGAGACTAGTCAGGATCGACAGAAAGGTGAACAGTAACTTGCACCAGAGCACTCTGGATCTCAGACCGGGGCAAAGGTTCACCTTCCAATGAGACGCTAACAACCCTAAGCACACAGCCAAGACAACGCAGGAGTTGCTTCGGAACAAGTCTGTAAATGTCCTTGATTGGCCCAGCCAGAATCCGAACTTGAACCCGATTGAACATCTCTGTAGAGACCTGAAAATAGCTGTGCATTGACACTCCCCGTCCAACCTGACACAGCTTGAGAGGATCTGCAGAGAACAATGGTAGAAATTCCCTGAATAAAGGTATAGTTATAACCAAGTAAACTACTACTAGTAGAGAGTAAAGGGTCTGAATGCTTATGTAAACAGAACAGCGAGGTTAAAGAACAAAGGTGTGGCAATATCAACAACCAAATTACTTCAGGAGTTAAGGAGGGATCTGCGTCAAAAAATTGCGCCAGACCATAAAAGCTATATCAGATAGAACTAGCCGTGGCTGTGGCTGAAAAGGAAGGATCTTATATGGGCACAAAAGTAGATTACATCATCAAGTGGTTTCATCTCAGGACAAAAGTATAAAAGGTAAGTCTTTACTGCAGAGCGTCATTTACCAAGCTTGCAGGAAGAGAGTAGGGAAAGATTCCTTTCTTTTCAGGTGGTAAGTATCCCTGCAGAGTTGACAGAAAGCGACTGCAGGAATAGGAAATAGGGATAGGTATAGGGATATCTCTCAGCTTAATAAACAACTTTTTATATAGATATAGTATATCTGTCTGTGCTGAGAGCAGATATAAAGAGGGGTGGCTCTGAGACGTCATTGCTCACCGTTAAGGCTTCTGGAGGTGTCGTGGGCTCAAATTAACCAAACATTCAGGATGGAGGATGGATGGTGCCCACTTAAACCCCAATGACATCTACTCTCAACCCAAGTCCGTTCTAAATATTGGCTTTTGAAGTGCTCATCTTGGAGTATGGCATAGTGGATATTATTACATCCTATCTTGTGTATTTTGAAATAAATGTGATATTGAAGTTTTGTACTTGTACTGAATTTGCACACATTTCTACAAAACTGTTGGCATTATGGGGTATTTTGTGTTGTTCTATGAGGAGAAATATTTATTTAATCCATTTTAGAATTAGGCTGTGACATAACAACATTTTGAAAATGTGAAGGGTTCTGAATACTTTCTGAATGCGCTGTATATTGTTGCTAGCGGTCAGAGAAGATGTGCTCTATATGACCACCCTTGGCTGTGTATTCAACCTTTAAACAATCTGAGGAAGTTTGTCAAATACTAACCGATCAGGACAGTTGCTGCAACGAGCCATGGCTACCAGCCTGTCAATCACCTGACGTGCACCCTCCTGGAGAAAAGCACGGCGGTATCAGAACATTTTGACCTAGCGGTACATAGCTTACGAGCGTGTATTAGCGCACAGGCATCTGTAAGCAGCATTTGAAGGGAGGGGCTGAGGAGAGGGACAAGGAGGGCTCAGAGACTCAGGAGGGAGGGGCTTAGGAGAGGGACAGGAGGGCTCAGAGACTCAGGAGGGAGGGGCTTAGGAGAGGGACAGGGGGGATCAGAGACTCAGGAGGGAGGGGCTTAGGAGAGGGACAGGAGGGCTCAGAGACTCAGGAGGGAGGGGCTTAGGAGAGGGACAGGAGGGCTCAGAGACTCAGGAGGGAGGGGCTTAGGAGAGGGACAGGAGGGCTCAGAGACTCAGGAGGGAGGGGCTTAGGAGAGGGACAGGGGGGATCAGAGACTCAGGAGGGAGGGGCTTAGGAGAGGGACAGGAGGGCTCAGAGACTCAGGAGGGAGGGGCTTAGGAGAGGGACAGGAGGGCTCAGAGACAGACTTTACATACTGCAACTTTACTGTCATTATTATAACGCCACTTGCAATGAGTGCCCGAGTGTCTTGTGTCTGTACTTGATTGACTTAGGAGTTTATATTTAGCAAATGTGTCCCTGTCATCTAATCCCTTTATATACAACTTATTAATGTATGTATATATTTTTTAAACAGGTAGTGGAGACACGTTGTAAGAAGGTGTGTACCTCAAAGTCTGACCTGCGATCCAACGACTTCAGCATTGTGGGCTCACTGCCTCGAGACTTTGAGCTCTCAAACTTCGACTGTTATGGCAAGCCAATTGAAGTGACAGGTGGCCTCGGCAAATCACAGAGCAAGAACAACAAAAAGCCTGCTCCCCCTAAACCTGTGATTCCTGCCGCCGCCAAGCGTGTTGACCTTTATGCACGCGCTCTGTTCCCCTTTACCTTCCTGTTTTTTAATGTTATATACTGGTCTGTCTATCTGTAAGACGTAGAGGGGATAGAGTAGTAGGGGGTCCCATACAACAGTACCACCATGCCATGATACATCTGTAACTATGAAATACTGTATGTGTTTGATTTACGTTTTTACCTTCACCTTTCTTGATGCTGTTGATTTATAACTAAATACAGATTTGATTTAACATTATAACGACAGTAACTCTTATAATATAAATATATATATATAATGTATATACTGTATATATCTATGTATGTGTATGTATATTTATATAAATATATATATATATATATATATACACAGTATGTACTGTATATATACTGTATATATATATATACAGTATATAGATATATATATATATATATATATTTAAGTGTATGTAAGATCAGTTTCTTTTCGAGTAAATGTATCTACCCCATACTCAGCTCAACAATGTTTTAAAATGTGAGATAAACTGCAAATAAAAAGTTATTTGGCCGTTATGTATTTGGTTGTTGCATAGCATAGTAAGACATAGCAAACAAGGACAAGGTGGAGTTTTTAGTTAATATATTTAAATTATTTCTAACAGGAAAAACCCTGACTGAAACACCTCAAACGCAAAGAAACTAAGAAAGGTGACGCGTAGGTTGTATCTAACATAGTATGCCAGAAATTATATGTTCCATTTGAATAATAATTGAATTACAAAACTTATTTAGAAAACAAGCTATAATTTTTTATATAATAGCGTAAAGTTAAGCTGTAATTCGTGAAAGTGGTGGCCTAGTGTGTAGGACTGCTACCTGGTGACCCACCTAGGAACCCCACCACTGGTGTGGCCCTTGAATAAGGCACTTAATCCTAAATTGCCCTGGGGAATGTCATTGTAAACATGAACCATCTTCCTACCAGTGCCCTGACCAGTCACTACCATTTCAACTGGAGTCGGTCAGTCTGTGTGCTCTGTGTGTGAGCAAGTCTGTTGCAAGATGTTGTGTAAGCAAGTCTGGCGCAAATTGGCTGCCGTGGTATCACTCAGACGGAGTGTTGTGTTTGATAGCTGTCCGTCCATTCATTGTTCGTTCTGTGTAATTAATTGGCAACCAATTTGTGTAAAGCGCTTTGAGTCTTGAGAAAAGCGCTAAAAACTAAATACAATTAATTATTATTGTTAAAAGCGTCAGTTAAATTACTCAAATTTAAATGTTACTGTGTTTTTTGGGGGGGAAGAATATGTAGGCCTATATACTGCCTAATTCGAAAATGTTTCCACTCTTTAAAACGTGTAAGTGAGAACATTAGACATACTATAATTCAAACTAGATTTTGCTCTTATTGGAAATTGGAATTTTTTAATTAGCGATTGTAGGATATTGGAAAACTGTAAAACCCAACATTATAAATATTTTAGTTTTACGGTCTGGTTTGACCTTATGTTAGGTAGGGGCTGAGCAGGTGAACCCAAGTGCAGACTGAAGATGCTGAGACGGGGTAACGTGACAGAGTTTATTTCCAGGCAGGGGAGCAAACGGGATGCAAGACAGGAAGAACTGGGCTTCAACAACGGACAGGTTTCAGAGGCTGGATCGCGGATTGGAGGAACAGGAGACAGGTACCGGAGTCAGAGCAGACAGAGTTGGGTGGGAGGAAAAGACACAGGCAGGTTAGAGGCAAATAGAGCGATGGTAATCAAAGTTTAGTATGAAGCTGGAAGGTAGACTGAGTTTACAGAGGCTACGACCTGGCAGTGTGGAAGGCGAGGTGCGGGGGCCTGTAGTCCAAACGGGCCCCGCCCCTGCCTGTCAACAACTATTATGATGGGCTTTTTTTTTTAAATAGTTTTAAAATAATTTTTACGGGGGCCTCGTGTTTACATTATGGTGCTGCATACAATATACACTTTGAGTATACAAAAGTAGTAGGCTACAGAAGGTATACTCAAGTACTACTTGAGTAGACCTTTGCACAGATTGACAGTCCTAAAGATTCTTTACACAAACCAACCCATGTTAAACATGTCAATTAAATCAAATTAACCATAGAGAATGACAGCAAAATATGTGAGTCAATTGGATTATTTTAAAATTGTAACGTGGGAAGTTGGGATTGAATCTTTGACACAATACACACAACATGCATGCACATATGTTTCAAATAACAGAGGGATACATGTCTTGAATTCATGAGTTAGGATTAAAGCAACTCTTTCTACTGCGACGAAGCTATCATCAATAACATTACATTTCTAGAGACTATAGCCAAAGTTAGCTAACGTTACAAACAGTAGATTATTTCAAAAATAATTTCTCTATTGTTAATGAGCTAGGATAAACTGACCTATCTGGTTAAATAAAGGAAAATTATTAAATGCAAATTCTATGGAGGTAAATTAGTGACTTTACTTTTACATCTTTAAAAAAAGGTTTGCAAATATTTTGTGTTTGCAAAAAGGAATGCGGTTTGTCTTTAATTTTGCGTAAAAAAATGTTTTTTAACTTATTTATATTTGCAAAAGGGAAAAACATTTTTCTTAAGTACGACAAATTGTCTCACACAAGTTACAAATCTTCGTTCTGCCTTTGCAAATCTTTATTCTGCAAGTGCGAATCTTCTCTCCACACACGCCAATTTTGATCGATATTTTGCCTAACTATATGGCTAAAATATTTGAGGACGGATTGGCCATCCCAAATCACGTTCTTGCCTGATTGGTTACGTATCGATGATATTCTTAACGAATCCGTGAGAATGTCATGCCCTTTTGACCAATCGGGGGCTTTATCACTCAGTAAATGCATTTTCTGTTTTTTATTTGTTTTGTGATTAAACAGTCATATCTTCAGATTTGTTGTTATATAGTGAACGTTTATTATTCAAATGAATTACAAAATTGTCAGTTTGTCTAAAATTGGACGTTTTAGATTTTATTTTACAGAGTTGTTACTTCTGTGCAGCCACCTCTTTCTTTAAAGGGGCCCTATTATGCAAATATTCAAGTTCATACTTTTATTTAGGAGTTCTACTAGAATAGGTTTACGCGTTTTAAAGATGCAGTATATAGTTGTAGAGAATTGGGGAAAAAATGGCAAGAATTTTAATTATAACACTCAAAAAAGCCAACCTCCTGAGTCTTTGGTCCCTCCTATCCCTCTCAATGGCCCACCCCACACATGCCCCTGCGCGCTCCGACTTGACTTCATGAGCCTGTGTAATGCAGTGTTTCATGAATCATATTTTTGGTTCTCACCAACAACGCATAAAGCGATGTCTGATTCCAGACACAAATTACCGATTCCATAGTAACGACATACAGTTAGCTAACGATAACAAAAACTATTTCATAATCTGATTCCCCGATTAGTATGAGCTAGTGCATGACAATCGTTTTTATTTGGCTGCGATTGGCACCATAGGTACTATACGTTGCCGAGTATATCCAATATGCATGTAAACGAATAATGCATTTTTGACATAAGTCTGGTGCGATACTTCCTAACGTTCTAAAACTACACTTGGCGATTTGACAAGCCAAGTCTTTTGCAACGACTTCAGCCGCCTTGCAACTACAGAACTAGTTCACACCGCTGCTACAGTTGTCTACGACGCGAATTGTAACAACAAGCATGTTTAGAGGGTGACGCTGTAAGCAGGAATTTACCTAGGAATGTGCACGCGAGGTGATTGACAGGCAGGTAGCCCTTACTCCTTGCAAAGACTCTCCTGATTGGTTGGGGATAGATGGGCGTCCCTAGATTTTTTAAAAGCTGAATACAGGTCCCAGGGCGCTCATATATAGCGCACCTTCTCTCTGAGCATTTGGTTTAATGATATCCTCCAGGAGGTATGTAATAAACGTAAAAAAACATAAAAAATGTAATCTATTGCTAGAAATTTAAACTTACAAACTGCACCTTAATGGGGGTTCATGCTTCTTGGCCACCGCCCAGTGACATTATTCATAGTTACATTAATTCATTGTTAGTTATTCACAAATGTTTCACCTTTAAACATACAATAACAGCACTGTACAAAATAGGTAGCTTTATGAGTTCTTTATCTAACGCATACACCATATTATGGTGATTGGCGAGAAAGTTTGGCAATACTACTTTTACACTGGTGATGGCACCTCTGCGTTGCCGAGTATATCCAACGTTGGCATATGCATGTAAACGAATAATGCCTTTTTGACAAATCTGGTGCGATACTTCCTAACGTTCTGAAACTGCACTTGGCGATTTGACAAGCCAAGTTTTTTGCAATGACATTCAGCCGCATTGCAACTAGTTCACACCGCTGCTACTTTTGTCTGTGACGCGAATTGTAACAACAAGCTTGTTTGGAGGGTGACGGTGTAAGCAGACCTGTATTTTACCTAGGAGTGTGCACGCGAGGTGATTTATAGGGCAGGTAGCCCTTACTCCTCGCAAAAAAACTCCCCTGATTGGTTGGGGATAGGCGGGCGTCCCTAGATTTTTTAAAAGCTGAATATAGGGCCCAAGGCGCTCATATATAGCGCACCTTCTCTCTGAGCGTTTGGTGTAATGATATCCTCCTGGAGGTATGTAATAAACGTAAAATAACATAAAAAATGTAATTTATTGCTAGGAATAAAACTTACTGCACCTTTAATGTTCAATAAACTATTTATTTTTTCAAAACTGCCTGGATCTGCAGCACCTCTATTCACCCTGTCTGAAACTTTCCGTTTTAGCTCCTCTCTCTTTAAGGGCCCCCTTCCCGACAAGCCCAGTCTGCTCTGATTGGTCAGCTGGCCAAACAAGGGGAATTTGCCTTCGCGCTTACCAAAACAGCGTTTTTCTCGACATGGCGAAACCACCCAACCTCCGCTCTGACTGGCTCTGGTTGAGGGCGTGCCAAGCATTATTCAAAAGAGTGACTTAGTGACGTAGAGTTACGGAAGAAAACGCCGGACTACAAACGAGGGGTTTCAGGCAGTTCAGGAGCAGTGTTTTCTGTGAGAGAGAGAGTAGCTCCCTTTTGCGTGGACTATGGGCTTTGAAACTTTTCAGACCTTTTACATGCACAAAAAGCTGCTCGCTGTTGTAAAGCGCTGAACT
>JAPMUY010011103.1:0-13258 GCA_026901105.3 Galaxias olidus | reverse complement strand
GGTTCAAAATCATGTCTAAGAAGACAGCAGCTTCTACATGAGACTCACTTCTATGTCTGGGTTCTTGGACTGAAAAATGTCATACAGTATTTGCCAAAGGTTGTGTAAAATATTCAGGTAAAATAGTTACGTCTGACCTCTAAAATCTCCAGCAGTTATCTGAGGTAAAGGGACAGCAGAGGAATGTCTGATCTGATTTGACAACATATTTGATTAGCTGAGTGTGTATGTTTGTGTTTGTGTGTGTGTGTGTGTGTGCGCCCAATTGTTCTGTGTTTGTATGAGTTTGAGAGAATGTGTGTGTGTGTGTGTGTGTGTGTGTGTGTGTGTGTCACGGCTTGTGTTGCTTGTGAATGCTAGACTGTCTCTGCTGTGGCCTCTGTTTTGTTGTTGGACTGCCTGTCCGAGTGTGTGTGCCAGTGAAATATAATTGTTACATTATTCATGCAAAGTAACAAAAACATATTTCGCCATGGGTCGGACACAGAACAAATGCATTATTGTCTGATAAGAAAACGCGCTACATATTAAACATGTTACATCACTTGAAAGTCTTAAATAATACCATGGTGAGTTAAGTAAATCAATACATGTTAATTGAAGTTCCACATCTTTACAGTACCTACACACCCATGTTTCTCTGGCAGTCTAAAAGGTAAGCCTCCAAACAAAAGGACATTCAACTCATCAGCAGCTAGCAGGCATACGAGTGGAGAGTATGGCTGTATCCAGAACCTCTCTATCTCAATAATATGGTACATTAGGTTAGCGTCACCTATAAACTATATGCTACAGCAAGTTATTTAGCAGCATGGTATTTCAGGGAAAAATGTATGAGTTGACAAGCTGTTTGGAGGACCCTAGTGTTTAAACTACATGTGAGAATCTCTCAAATCCCACATAAAACAACAACAATATAATAGACTATAAATAGAGAATACTAACATATCAACGTGTCCATAGATGTGAACTATATATGCGATTAAAAAGATCTACGTAAAAAGATCATATATAATCTGTATCTTTAAACTAGATATTCAAACAGTATTTTTTCCAATCAAACCAGAGGCTCATGCTTTGAAGGTAAGCAAGGCTCTTACCATACAAAGCTAAGGAAAGGTAGGATACAGCCTAAAACTAGTTTTTACAGCCAATGGAAGTCTAGTTTTTTGGCACAGATTCTTTTTTTTTTTTTTTTCTGTTCAGCCCAAAAATACTACAGTGTGCAAACCAGCACATATACCCTGCAATAACCAATATAAGTGTCATGCACCATAAAGGTAACAATACAACATGAGAGGGTAACAATATTCTCTACCAAAGACTAGTGCAAAAAAACAACAACAATGAGGTTGTAGAGTTGATACCTAAAGTTTCAGAAGGTAATTTTGACCTTGTTGCTCGCCATGGAGGATTGCTATCAAGATAAGTACATGAGTGTGGAAACCTAGGCGCACTATCACTCATTACAACTCTACCAGTATCTGGTCATGGGAGCTAGAGGAAAATATCATACAGAGAGTGACGACTGCTTCATTCAGCATGGGAAGCCAAGGGTAAGCAACTAAAGAACATGCTGCACCACTGAGGCCAACATTATGACATACAATAAGTCTGTGAGGTCTGGAGTATCTACCCCTAAGCTGTAGATACATTATGACATACAATAAGTCTGTGAGGTCTGAAGTATCTACCCCTAAGCCGTAGATATATTACGGGACATACAGTAAGTCTGTGAGGTCTGGTCTAGGGTATCTACCCCTATCATTACACACGTAAGAGATGGACAGTACACAGAGAACCTTACTGTAAGGACATATACAGGAAAGTCACTAAACAGCCCTTCTTTGAGCTCCCCTTCTTAGTCTTCCTGGTATGTACTGTTAAACATACAGAGTGGTTGGAAATGTGTAAAAAGTCTGAAGTAGTTACAATGTCCAGAATTCAAAAGGCCAGAGTATGTTGGGAGATGTCTTGGATGAAATGTGTGAGTGAGAACACTAGAGGGCATTGCAGGACAAACAGAATCCCATTAGCAGAACACTGTGGCCAAAACACAGCGCGGCGAAGCACGGAGGAATTGCAAGGAGATGGTCAGATAAAGGGATTGTTGCTGTGGACTGTACAAAGTTCAAAGTGTCCCCTTATACAGTGCATCCGGAAAGTATTTATACCCCTTCACTTTTTCCACATTTTATTATGTTACAGCCTAATTCCAAAATGGATTAAATAAAAAAAATTTCTCAACATTCCACATACAATATCGCATAATGACAAAGTGAAAAAGTTTTTTTGAATTTTTTGCAAACATATTAAAAATAAAAAAATTCAATATCACATGTACAGAAGTATTCACACCCTTTGCTGTGACACTCAAAATTGGGCTCAGGTGCATCCCGTTTCCACTGATCATCCTTGAGATGTTTCTACAACTTGATTGGAGTCCACCTGTGGTAAATTCAATTGATTGGACATGATTTGGAAAGGCACACACCTGTTTATATAAGGTCCCACAGTTGACAGTGCATGTCAGAGCACAAACCAAGTTATGAAGTCCAAGGAATTGTCTGTAGACCTCCGAGACAGGATTGTATCGAGGCACAGATCTGGGGAAGGGTACAAAAAAATTTCTGCAGTATTGAAGGTCCCAACGAGCCCAGTGGTCTACATCATTCGCAAATGGAAGAAGTTGGGAACCACCAGGACTCTTCCTAGAGCTTGTCGTGGATCCAATCTTTACACACTCACGAACATAAGTAAAATAGAACACAATAAGACACAGACACTGAAATGGTTGAGATCAAATACTATATTGTTGTACAACAAACTTGTCAACACAAGTTAACCAGATAATAAAGTTTGATACAAGTATTTTACCAAGATAGTGCTTCTGCAAAGGACAAAGTGCGTTTGCAGAAGGATCATACTCACACAACGTGTAAAACGCTGTCCGAAGGAGAATGATGTCTAAAAGCTAAAATCTGCTGTCTTATATCTACATCCATAGAATGCCAGCCTTGCTTTATCCAGGCTGCAACAGGTGTAGTGAAGTTAGAGGAATGCAGCTTCAATGTTGGAATACTATATCTAGCCTAGAGGTTAAAACAGTAACCTCTCGAAAACTATATTCAGCTAAAGGGTCGTTGAACTTATAATGATTAATGCCTTGGTTCAAAAGCACGTTATACAACAGACTGCATTAACAAGCTGGCCGCCCGGCCAAACTGAGCAATCGGGGGAGAAGGGCCTTGGTCAGGGAGGTGACCAAGAACCCGATGGTCACTCTGACAGAGCTCCAGTGTTCCTCTGTGGAGATGGGAGAACCTTCCAGAAGGACAACCATCTCTGTAGCACTCCACCAATCAGGCCTTTATGGTAGAGTGGCCAGACGGAAGCCACTCCTCAGTAAAAGGCACATGACAGCCCGCATGGAGTTTGCCAAAAGGCACCTAAAGGACTCTCAGACCATGAGAAACAAAATTCTCTAGTCTGATGAAACCAAGATTGAACTCTTTGGCCTGAATGCCAAGCGTCATGTCTGGAGGAAACCAGGCACTGCTCATCACCTGGCCAATACCATCCCTACAGTGAAGCATGGTGGTGGCAGCATCATGCTGTGGGGGTGTTTTTCAGCAGCAGGAACTGGGAAACTAGTCAGGATCAAGGGAAAGATGAATGCAGCAATGTACAGAGAGATCCTTGATGAAAACCTGCTCCAGAGCGTTCCGGACCTCAGACTGGGGCAAAGGTTCACCTTCCAACAGGACAACAACCCTACAGCCAAGATAACAAAAGAGTGGCTTCGGGACAAGTCTGTGAATGTCCTTGAGTGGCCCAGCCAGAGCCCAGACTTGAACCCGATTGAACATCTTTGGAGAGATCTGAAAATGGCTGTGCACCGACGCTCCCCATCCAACCTGATGGAGCTTGAGACTATCTGCAAAGAAGAATGGGAGAACTGCCCCAAAATAGGTGTGCCAAGCTTGTAGCATCATACTCAAGAAGACTTGAGGATGTAATTGCTGCCAAAGGTGCTTCAACAAAGTATTGAGTAAAGGGTGTGAATACTTATGTACATGTGATATTTAATTTTTTATTTTTAATACATTTGCAAAAAATTCAAAAAAACTTTTTTCACTTTGTCATTATGCAGTATTGTGTGTAGAATGTTGAGAACATTTTTTAATTTAATCCATTTTGGAATTAGGCTGTAACATAATAAAATGTGGAAAAAGTGAAGGGGTATGAATACTTTCCGGATGCACTGTAGCGCTTAAAATGCCCTGCTGTCCGTTCTGTGGTACTCCATGGTCACTAGAACCAATGTCTAAGGTTGAAACCTTGAAAAGCCAGATGATAGGCAGCAGGGTGGCTCAGTGGTTAGCCCTGGTGCCTCACAGCAAGAAGGTCCTGGGTTTAAACCCCACCTGACCCAATGGTCTTTCTGTGTGGAGTTTGCATGTTCTCCCTGTGTTTGTGTGGGTTTCCTCCGGGTACTCCGGTTTCCTCCCACCATCAAAAAACATGCTCCATTCTCCTACCAGTGCCCTGACCAGTCACTGCCTATTCACCTGGAGTCGGTCTGTGTGTCCTATGTCCTAAGCAAGTCTGTCGTAATATGTTGGGTGAGCAAGTCTGGCGCAAATTGGCTGCCGTAGTATCACTCAGACTGAGCGTTGCGTTTGATAGCTGTTGTTCGTTCTGTGAAATTAACTGGCAACCAATTTGTGTGAAGCGCTTTGAGTCTCGAGAAAAGCGCTAAAAACTAAATAAAATGAATTATTATTATTATTATTGATAGGTATATCTGGGGCCCAGTTGTGACAAAAGGGGAGCTGAGCATCTCGACTAGTACTGGTGAGAATGCCATCGATGACCATGCCGCAAGAGCAAACACAAGCTTTCGGCTGGTCCTTTCTTCACTGGCCTCAGCTCCCAACTCTTTTATATATTTGTGTAGATTTGAATAGTGCTGTTCTTCTGACAGTGGAATCAAATGATTCCTTGTTGCCAGTCAGAGCCGGGTTAGGGGTGGTAAAGTCAGTTAGAAATGTTGGACTGGATGGAGGGATTTAGAAACAGAAACAGAGGTGAAAATGGGTGGCAGATCGCCTGGGCTACCAATCAAGTTGACAGCCTGACTTGAGCATGTTTCCGTCTCCACAGTCCTGAGCAGCGCTGTGTGTCTTACTAAGGGTGAGGATGGGGGTCGTGGCCAGGGTTCAGGTGCAGGGCATTACATTCAGCCACCACTGGCAAAAGGTGGACACTCAAGAATCCAGGAGGTTGGCGTCAATTAAGGCTTACAATAGTCTGTATATTCTTAATTTGTCATTCTACTGTTGTTAAGGTACATTAGAAAATGTTTAATGTGTCATGCTACACAGGAAATGTCTGTTGGTCACTGGGTCAATTGGGGCAAGATTTGAGTGAAGCCATCCTTCATGGATCTGTCCTCCTTCCATTCCTTATTTATTTTCATGTCTCATTGTCATCACATTATCATCATTCCTTCCTTCCTTCAGGCCACTTTTTACGATCCTCATTCTCTCTCCGACATCTTAGTCTTCATTACCCTATCCTCTTGTATCTCCTAAATCCCTGAACCAATACTCCCGCTCCAAATGCCAAAGACCATAGTGGTTATGGTCCAGACTGGGTCCATACCCACCGTAGTCCAATCGGGTGAGCCTTACTTGGGGCTCAGTAACCCACCGGATCCCTCTTTGGTGCTCCCACTGCGACCCCAGCAGCCAGCTGCTATACTCATACTCCTCTGAGTCCCTGTCCCGATGCGCTCCCGCTCCACCTCGCATTGGCTCAGAGTGCGCTCCGTCCTTCCTGGTGGATTGGGTGAGCCTGGCACTTCTGGCCCTGACTGGGTGGAAATTGTGCGCAGGATGTGGTTGCGTTTTCGCAAGAAGTCACCACCGGCAGCACCAAGGCCAAAGCTGCCCTTGCGTAGGACTATGCGGGTGCTGGCAGTCTTGGCGGGGCGGGACCTCTGACTGTACTCCAACTGGGATAGGTGGGAGGCGTAGCCATCTGGGATGAACTGTTGATCAAACCGGCAATTCATCAGTAGTTGTTCTCCATTATACTCTTTTTTCATTAAGTCAACACACTGTAGTGCTGCTAGCACAACCACAAACTGGAAACCTAGTCTTTTCCGAAACCTTTCTTGTTTGGTGACCTGATTGCTCTCCACGCATTATAATAAGGCCGTGCCTTTTGCTTGAAATGGCCAATTCAATAAAGAAAAAAAAAAGATAGCTTCAGATTTGTTTAAAACTACCCATGATGGTTGCTAAAGGTTCTTATAAGTTTTCCCAAATTAGAATATTAGCCTAAAGTTCTGACGTGATCATTTAACAAAAACAAAAAACGACTGTAAGAGAGTTTAAACCGCAAGAAGAAACGAGAGAGCAATGCTGGAGATACAGCCTGGGTTCAGAGATCCTGCTCCCGTAACAACATATGTCTCCAGTCAGCAAACGTGATGATAAAGGTCAAACACCTGACACTGATGTTGCATCTTCTTGGTGGGTCGTCCCACTATGAAGATCTGGGAGGGAGGGAGGCCGATGGAGGAGTACACTGAGATGTCCTTGGTGGAACCATAGGCCGCAAAGATCTTCATATGAGCCTGAGCAGAATATAGGAAAGGACCTGTTTCTCAAGTACATAAAGCTGGGGCAGCGCATGCAGTAATAAAAACATTTTCAATCTGCAGAACCAGCATGCACTAACATTACTAAGCAGGGACGTGCACTGACAGTTTGAGAGGCAGTTGCTCTAACCTGATAAAAGGGCACCCCCACCCCACCCCAATTTAAAGTGTCACCCATCACCATGATGTATTGTTGTAAAATATGTTGATTTACCTAACCAAATATTTTTTTATTTGCAAATTGTTTTAAAATGTACAGATTAATGAAATTTTAAAAACTGCACATAAACATATTATAGCAGATGTAGTTTCTTGTTTACTAATCATATCACAGACATCAAATTATGTGGTAGAGTAAACAGCAGTGGTGCTTTTAAGAAATGTATAATATTGGAAAAAACATCCTAAACAAAAGAAAAACATCCTAAACACACTGAGTCACTGGAGTTCAAAGCGTTACAGGACAAGCTCTTGTTGGGGACCATATCCATGGAAATCTCTAAAAACATAAAATTTTTACCAATTTGAACCTTACAAGTGAAGTTTTCATCTCATAACAAAAAATAAGGTTCTATAAGCTACATCTGCTTGTTGGTTGAAAAATCATCACAACCTGAACGAGGCATTCTCAACATAGCAAGCAAGCAGCTCATATCCCAAGCTAGATGTTGCAAGTTAACGTGGACGTTAACGTCTTTTCAGCAAACGTTAGCTAATGTCCACGCATTGTTCGGAAATAATGCATATGGATTTTTTTTCAAGGGAATCCCATTAATTATACCATTCGTTAATCATGTATTTCCACAACTTCAAATGACTCACCCAGAGCCCTCACGTAACAAGGTCAACTTCGAAGGAAGTTAGGATGCTAGGCATAGGGTACCCTTGCATAGCCAGACCGATATCGTTTTATTTATAAAAGAAAGAGGGCAAATGGGCACGGGTGACTTTGGCCCGAACCTGTGCACGTCCCTGTTACTAAAGCCCTTCAATCCCTTCTTACTTCACAGATGAGGGACTTAAGAAAGTTGGTCTTGTGTCGGAGAGGGTCGTGAACCAGGCCGTCGCAGAAAGACACAATGCCATGAGGGAAGTTGTGTTGGGACAGCCAGGCCACCACGCGCTGTTTCTGCATGTCAGGACGACCCGTTACATAGACTATCAGATAGCCAAGATCCTGCCAGTGTCTAAAAGACAAACAAAACAGACAAACGAAGAAATCACAACCAATCTGAAGTAAAGAGAACTATGCTGACTTGGTTGCTCTTTTCCACACAAAAAGGTGCAACAGTGCTACAGGAAAAATCTGATCACAATCGTAGTATGAAAAACCCAGAACAGACACCAGTGTCTTGTGAAACAGCATAGACAAAAATACATTGTACTCTTATCTGACATACAAAGAATGTCAAATAAACATCCACTGTGGTTCCTACCTGACAACATCCACTGCCCCGGCACGGACCTTGGGATCACTGCCCATGATGGATACGCTAGCTGCAAATGAGCCATCAATACTGAACACCACAAACTCGGTTCCCCGTGGCAACACTGTCAGGTAGCTATCTGCAAACGTGTGGTCGCCTCTAAAAGAGAGGAAGAAGAAAGTATGATGTAGAGGAGACAATTCATCAGATAAGAATGGTGCCTATTCGTAGGGTTTGTCATATTTCCAGAGAGGGGGGGGGGGACGGGGGGGGGGGGGGGACAATTATGACAATTGAGGGGGGGACGACAACAACGACGACATGGAATAATTGGCTATCTTTAAGTTTCTTTACTTTACAAAGTTACCACAGTGTACCTTTTCATTATTGCTGTTGAAATATAAAAATAGACACACCTGGTCAGATGTTTTACCATCCCCTTTGTTAACTTTAAACAATTCGAACACTGCCTAGGCCTACAAGCATGTATGGCAATAAACCAGTCAAAATAGGTCTTGAAATTGCTTTAACTTGTTATTTCACCCATTCTTGAGAATTGGGACAAATCATGTTCAACTAAAAAAAACTTCAATTATTACTTATCAACACAGTAGCTGCATGTTTTGGGGTGAAAATACATTTTTAAAATATTTATCTATATGAAATAAATAAGAATTATAAAATATTTGCATGAAAATGCATGAGGCATTCACAGTTCCCGCAGATATTCCACCAACTGAGGACCCAGTAGAGCAAATGGACACCAACACTCCAAAACGGAAAGATGTGGAAAATGCAGTCAGACGTTCAAGAGCAGCATCGGCACCAGGACCTAACGGAGTACCTTACAGACTGTATAAAATTGCACCTGATGTCCCTTTGGATGATGTTTCCTTTGGAAACTACTGAAGCTAGCACGGGAAAACCAAACCATTCCCAGATTGTGGCGTCGAGCCAGAGGAGTACTGATTCCGACAGAAAAAGATTCTAGTGACGTTCAGACCAATTTGCTTGTGGAGGGGAAAATATTTTTTGCATAGTAGCACAAAGACTGAGCGAATACCTTACAAAGAACAATAGATAGACAGTTAATAGATACCTCAGTACAGAAAGCAGGCATTTCAGGCTTCTCCGGGTGTCTGGAGCACACTAGCATGATTTGGCACCAAATTGAATCGGCAAAACGTGAGAAAAAGGACCTTCAAGTCATTTTTCTGGACTTGGCAAACGCATTTGGGTCTGTGCCCCACGAGCTTTTGTGGTCTGCATTTGAGTTTTTTAAGGTACCAAATGCAATTTTAAACCTGGTTAAGGCATACTTTCAAATGAGTTTTGATACACCCACATTTACACATTGGCAACGTCTGGAGATTGGCAACATGGCCGGATGTAAAATCTCACCCTTGGCATTTACTTTGGCCATGTAAGCATCAAAATGGGTCGTCGGTGGGCAAAAGTTAAGGGCAGGATAACGCCTCCCTCCCATTCGAGCATATATGGATGATATGACAATATTGACGACATCTGCTCCTTGTACTAAAAGACTACCAAGCAAACTTAATGATAACCTTGAATGGGCTAGAATGAAAATAAAACCAAGCAAATCCAGAAGCATATCAGTTAAGGGAAAATTGTGCAACAAAATTTTCTTCAAAGATGAGGATCAAATTCCAACCGTGATTGAAAAGCCTGTCAAAAGTCATAAAATGGTACAATGCAACCCTTAAAGACTCGGAGCAGGTGGAGGGATTAAGGATAGAATTGAACAGAGACCTAGAGAGCATTGAGAAGTCAGGGTTGCCAGGAAAGCTAAAACTATGGTGCCTACAGTTTGGACTTCTACCCCGGCTCATGTGGCCATTGACAGTGTATGATGTACCCATCACAAAAGTTGAAAAGCTAGAAGGAACAGTCAGCTTTTATGCTAGGAAATGGTTAGGGGTGCCACAGTGTCTTAGTAGCCTGGCTCTTTATGGGAAAGGTGCTCTGGAGCTGCCGCTTACCAGGATTACAGAGGAATTTAAGTGCACCAAAAATAGATCAGAAATTACACTTACAGAATCCTGAGATAGTATAGTAAGAAAAGCAGCACCCACATTAGCAACAGGATGGAAATGGAATCCAAAAGAAACAGTGCTACAGGCAAAAGCAGCCCTTAAACATACGGAAATGGTTGGGCAAGTACAACATGGACGAGGAGGATTTGGACTTGGCACAAGTAAACAGAGTTGGTCAAAATCAACGCCTTAGAACAACGCAAATTAGTGACAGAACAGATACGTCAGCAAGAGGAAGCAGTAAGGAGCATTAAAACTGTCTCACAAGCCAAACGGCGATGGATGAACTGGGAAAGTGTAGAGCAGAGGAAAATTACCTGGAACGACTTGTGGGGAATGGAATCCACAATAATTAGCTTAATTGTTAGGGCAACCTACGACGTACTACCAACACCTACAAATCTTAGCCAATGGGTAGGTGAGGATCCAACATGCCCCCTCTGTGGGGGGACAGCTAATCTCAAACACAATGTCTGGGTGCAAGACGAGCACTCAAGGAAGATATACCTGGCGACACAATCAAGTACTAAAATGCTTGGTGGAAGCAATAGAGCATAGGCGCTCAACAATTAATGCCCTGCCAATTGGAGCAGAGGGCGACATGCACCACATTCGCTTTGTCAGGGAGGGAGTTCCGGGAAGGAAGTTACAGGCAAAAACAAAGCTCGGCTGAGGAGAGCTTGTGATTGGAAAATGCTTGCTGAGAGTCCCATCAGAGATTGCAACAACCAACTTAAGACCAGACTTATTACACTGGTCCAACACAGTAAATTGTTTATTTTACAGAGCTAACAGTCCCGTGGGAAGAAGCAATAGACGAGGCATTCGAAAGAGAAACTCCACTATAGCGAATTAGCAGCTGAGGCAGAACAGCGAGGTTGGAGAACAAAGGTGTGTCCTGTGGAAGTTGGATGCCGTGGATTAATGGCAATATCAACCACCAAACTACTTAAGGAGTGAGGGATCTGTGGCAAAGAATTGTGCCAGACCATAAAAGCTATATCAGATATAGCAGAAAGAAGTAGCCAATGGCTCTGGCTGAAAAGCAAGGATCCTATATGGGCACAAAAGTAAAGAACGTCATGTTGAAAAACCATAAAAGTGGTTTAATCTCAGGACAAAGGTATAAAAGGTAAGTCTTTCCTGCAGAGCGTCATATATCAAGCCTGCAGGAACAGAGCGGGAAAAGATTATTTGGCATTGACTTGGTACCGAAGTATCGATTCTCCTGATGTCCCTACGTCTTAGTATAAGCAGGTAATTATACGTTCTTATCCTAATTAACACTTCTCATTTTGTTTATATTTGTTCCACTGTTAGTTGCTTTATGATTATTAGTAGTTTTGTTAATGATACCTGCTAATTTTACCATTTTCCTGTTTGTTCATAAATATGTCATCCTTTGCCACCAGCGCTCAAGTTTATGCTTTGCGACCACTTTAGAACGGTCAATGGAACGCAATATTTTTAGTCAGAACGCAGCAAAGACAGTTGGTTCCGCGTGCAGTAGAATACTAGCGCGAACCTATTGGAAATTAATTGAAAAGAATGTTGGTGGAGCCTGTTTAGGGCTGGAGTTAAGCTTGCATTCGAAAAAATCTTTCCAGAGTAGGGAAAGATTATCTTCTTTTCAGGTGGAAAGTATCCCTGCAGAGTTGGCAGAAAGCGCCTATAGGTAATAGGGATAGGTATAGGGATATCTCTGTTTAATAAACAACTTTTTTTAAATTTCTGGCCGTGCCCAGAGCGTATATAGAGGGGAGTGGCTCTGAGACGTCATTTCTCACCGTTAAGTCTTCTGGAGGTGTCCTGGGCTCAAATTAATGAAACACCCGGGATGGAGGGTGCCCTCTTGAAAACCCCAATGACATAGCTGCTCTCAACCCAAGTCCATTCTAAAATATTGGCTTTTGAAGTGCTCATCTTGGAGTATGGCATAACGGATATTATAACATCCTATCCTGTGTATATTGAAAAATAGATTATATTAAGATTTGCGCAATTGCACTTGCTGTAGAGGTTCAAAGGTCAAATAAGTCTCTAAGTCTGTAGCAAGGCGTTGTCTCTATTAAGGCCTCATTACATTAAACCTACTTTATATGAAAAATAGAAGATGTCTCAGTGAAACCTTATATTTTCCTTTTCTGTAGACCCTCTGCTAACGTGACGTGCAAAGTTTATACTCCGATTTGCGCAATACAGTGGGTCAGGGATGACGTACTTTTGAAGGCCAACCCGTAAGTTTGAATCGCCATGGGTCAAGTGCAGTCGTTTTTCTTTGTGACTGATGATTAAAAAGTTTTACGTTGGATTTTTGATTATTGCATGAAATAAGCTCTGTGGAAAAACACGTTTATGATACGTACACGTTTTGTTCAGCAAGATAATCTTCACAAATGAACACCACATTATGTCTTTTGATCCGTGAATAGAATCGCCAGAAGTAAAAAGCTAACGGTATGCTATAAACAAACTACAGATCCCATGACTTCAACGTCACCACCGCTAAGCTTCCAACCTTTGATTTGATTTCGCTGGCTTACTCCCGACAACCTCTGTAGTTTCATTGAGCCACTTGTTAGCAACAGCCCTAAGCCATGTAAAAGCTTAAAAATTCAGAAGGGGGGTATTTACTGACGTATTTTATGTTGTAGACCAAAACGTGAAAATCTCTTAAACCTGTGTTAACCACGGACCTTATTTCATGCGTCTAACCAAAATCCCATTCAAAAAACCCATCGACTTCGAGACGAGAAATTAAAAATGCTAACATTTCCAGACTCATTCCTGACCCACTCTATAGAGAGCCTAAGTCCACCCCTTTCGGTTGACCACCATGGGACCTTATTTTGAAAAAACTATGTATAGTAGTCAACGACGAGAGAACTTAAGTTTTGATCCTGTTTGAAATGTGCCATGAATTACAAATATGATGTTTGTCAATTTAAAAGACTATTTTGCACGTCAAAAAAGTTGCAGTTTGTCGTAAAACATGAAAGTAATGTTGAGTTTTGTGTTAGCCTTCTCAATGAACTACATCTCTCGTCTCGCACAGTGCACGTCATCAGTCACTTTGGCACATTTGAGCTCTTTCTCCTAGAACG
>JAPMUY010011102.1:117500-127500 GCA_026901105.3 Galaxias olidus | reverse complement strand
GGTGCATGTGAGCGGACTGGAGCACCAAGCTAAACTGTGGTGATGAAACCAGGCCAGCCCCCCCCCCTCACACACACACACTGTCTGTCAGGGAAGTTAGCTGCTCCTCACAACCGCCACACACACACACACACACACACACACACACACACACACACACACACACACACACTCACACACACACACACACACACACACACACACACACACACACACACACACACTGTCTGTCTGAAATTACACACACACACACACACACACACACACACACACACACACACTCACACACACACACACAAATACACACACACACACTCACACACACACACACACACACACACACACACACACACACACACACACACACACTGTCTGTCTGACGTTACCTACTCCTCACAACCACTACACACACACACACACACACACACACACACTGTCTGTCTGACGTTACCTACTCCTCACAACCATCACACACACACACACACACACACTGGGAGGTCCATGGGCTTCCTCTCACACTAACCGATGTCTAACTGTCAGTGATCATGAGCGCTCACACACACACACACACACACACACACACACACACACACACACACACACACACACACACACACACACACACACACACACACATACCCATAATCACTTAAATGCACACACACACACAATAACTTAAATGCACACACAAACACACACACACACACACACATACAATCAATGAAATGCCCGCACACAAACAAACACGCACACGCAATCACTTAAATACACACACTCACACACACACACACACACACACACACACACACACACACACACACACACACACACACACACACACACACACACACACACACACACACACACACACACACACACCCACACACACCTTTCTGGGCAGTAACGCACGGCGGCGGCGGCGTGCTCAGCGTTCTATGAGAGGGTTTCAATTACACAGAGTGCTCTTACAATGAGCTATGGGGGGCGCAGAGGGAGCGGACGCTGATGTTTTCGCCCCGTAATGGCGGGGCGGGGCGAGGCGAGCGGTCCGTCGCCGTAAAGAGCTCTGTTTAATGGAGGACGGGTATACTACGCGCAGAGTGGAGGAGGTAGAGACGCACGACTGAGGGAGAGGAGGGGAGGGAGAGGGGGAGGGAGAGGGGGAGGGAGAGAGGGAGAGGGAGAGGGGGGTGGGGGGGGGAGAAGGAGAGAGAGAGATAGAGAGAGAGAGAGAAAGGTTAGACACCACTCTTTCTTGGAGCAGGGGATGACAGTGCGGGGTGTTAGGGTTAGGGTTAGGGTTGGGGGGGGGTGGGGGGGGGGGGGGTTTAAGGTTCGGGGTGCCACCACTCGCTGGTCTGGGGTCTGTTGTCGTGACACAAGCCCGGGGCGCTCTCCTTCAAAGGTTTATTGGATCGTAACACATCGTCTCTGGATCGGTCCTCTGGGACACTTGAACCGGTGTATTTGAGAAGGACTTCCAAAATGGAGGAGAGGAGAGAGGAGAGGACCACGTGGGCGTCGCTCCTCCTAAAAAGTATCATAAGTGAGCAGCGCGGCAGGCAAACAAACTACGACCTATGGCCTATAGACCCACAGGGGAAAGTTCAGTCTGACCCCGTGACCCCATGACCTCGATGACCTATCATTTCGGGTCGTGACCCTGTTGGTCTCATCACGCGTTTAAAGACCAGCGGAACTCCACACCGTCTCTCTGACCCCTGGTATCCTTGACGACTGCCAGCTACGAGAGATATTATATTATTGTTATGGAGATATTATATTATTGTTATGTTATGGAGACTTTGAAAGTAACAGGTGGGTGTTCACCAACGGACATGCCAGCTGTGTTTTTATATTACACAGATCTCTTCATCGTTCGCGCGCGCACACACACACACACACACACACACACACACACACACACACACACACACAGATCAGTGTCACACCAGAAAGAGAGTTCAACGACCTTCCTCTATCCATTAACTTCTTACTACAAAACTTCCCTTTTGAGACGGGGGGGGGGGGGGGGGGGGGGGGCGACACCTGCACATGAAACAATCAACTCCTGGCCGACAATCAAATGAAATCCCATTTATTTCTCTGTTTCCTTCCTCCTCCTCCTCCTCCTCTTCCTCCTCCTCCTCCTCCTCCTCCTTCTCGTGCAGCGCTCCTATAACCTGTGGCGTGGGCTGTTTGCCCAGGAAGAAGACTAAAACGCCACTGATCAGAGAACAAGGGCCGCTAATGACTTTCAATCAGCTCAAACAATCAAGTCACTTTCGCCGTGTGTTTGTATGTGTGTGTGTGTGTGTGTGTGTGTCTACAAGCCCATGTTTACTTTGCGCCGGCTTCTGCAAGTGATGCAATTTGAGAGACGGCCTATGAGACAGAAAAAAAAAGACGACCCAATCAAGGGGAGCGAATCCAAAGTGCTGAATAAATGAACTCTGACCCGTCCCCCTCTCCTCGACCTCTCCTCGACCCCACTTTACTCGCGGATGAATTAATTAGTCCAATTATGCGATGAATAGGACTACTTAAGCTAATTGTGAGAGGAGCTGGAAGGATTCTCCACTCTGCCTGGGACTCCTCGCTGCTTTGGGAGAGGGAGGGAGGGAGAGAGGGAGGGAGGGAGATAGGGAGGGAGGGAGGGAGAGGGAGGGAGGGAAAGAGGGAGGGAGGGAGGGAGATAGGGAGGGAGGGAGGGAGGGAGGAGAGAGAGAGAGAGAGAGAGAGAGAGAGAGAGAGAGAAGAGAGATATAAAGTGGGGAGAGGGAAAGATAGAGAGAGAGAGAGAGAGAGAGAGAGAGAGAGAGAGAGAGAGAGAGAGAGAGAGAGAGAGAGAGAGAGAGAGAGAGAGAGAGAGAGAGAGAGAGAGAGAGAGAGAGAGAGAGAGAGAGAGAGAGAGAGAGAGAGAGAGAGAGAAATTGACCGGCAGCTGCACTGGTCTCCAAACTCGTAACTTTGAATGGGTCTGAGAAGAGGCCTTGGATTTGTCGCTCTGTGTGTGATTGGTTTTACCTGGTAGGTTTCCCCTCCCTGCTCCTTGCAGGGGGACTCTGTGAGCGTTTAACGGGCCTTGTTAAAGCCTCTCTCATCCCATTGGAAGAGTGAGACACCGACTACCGCGTGGAAGTCGACTTGTTTAACGAGCCCCTCTCATAAAACAGTCTTTCTAAACTCCTCAATGGGATCCTGTGAGAGCCGAGGATAAGGAGGACCAGGGATGAGGAGGGATGAGGATGAGGAGGGATGAGGAGGGTCGTCTTTTTTTTTTTTTTTTTACAGAAAAGAGGGAAGTAAAATGAGGATTAATGAGTTGACGGAACACTTTGGCTGCTCATAATGTGGACAATTAATTTTGGTTAGATGATGTACCACAGTTCTGAAGGAAACTAAACTAAACCTTCTGATGCTCTCTCTCTCTCTCTCACACACACACACACACACACACGCACACAGATCACATCTTTTATGTACACTCCTTGCTTATGCAACTACACCCCTTCCTCCCAAAAAGTTCACACAGATACACACCCACACACAGAAACACAAACACACACACACACACACACACACACACACACACACACACTCATACACGCACAGTCACATATAGACACCTGGGCAGGTGATTAAATCTGTCAGACTATTCCGAGGGCTAGGAGCAGCATGGCTCCATGGCTGACTGCACTGCCACCGCGGCCATACTCACAGACACACACACACACACACACACACACACACACACACACACACACACACACACACACACATCCATACACCATACACACACACACACACACACACACACACACACACACACACACACACATCCATACACATACACACACACACACACACCATACATACACACCATACACACACACATCATACATATACACACATATACACCACACACACACACACACACACACACACACACACACACACACACACACACACACACACACACACACACACACAGACACACACACACACACTCACACAGAGACATTTACAAAACCACACACACACACACACACACACACACACACACACACACACACACACACACACACACACACACCCACATACAAAGACACACACACACACACACACACACACACACACACACACACATACACACACACACATTCATACACCATACACACAGAGACACACACACCCACACGAGTACACACCGGGACAGAGAGACAGCGGCAGTCTGCACCGAGCAGCCGAGGAGGTGGGTGGGGGGGGGGGGGGTTGGTGTGCGTGCTCCCGAAACAGAGCATCAGCACCCTGCCGCGATGCTGCCGCCAGCGGACCGTGAGATCCAGGCCTGCAGCATGCATCGCTCACAGGTGGCAGCTCAGGGCCAACACACTTACAGCACACACACACACACACACACACACACGCACACACACACATACACACACACACACACACTCCTCTGAGTATACTGACTGACGCCTGAACGAGGTATAGTGGCGTAATGCTTCTGGCTGGCTAACTGCGAGTGCATAACTGCAGAGGTTTCAGGTCGTGTGTGTGTGTGTCTGTGTGTGTGTCTGCGTGTGTGTGTGTGTCGTTCAGAACTCTTTTATCCTCTGATTTGTTACAGTTGAATGCTAAACTAAGAAACTCCACATAAAGGTAGGAAAAGGACTACAACTTTGTAGCGACAATGAAGGATCTACCTGATGGCAATGAAAGGACAAACTAACAATATTATGGATCTGATATCAAGGTAATTTAAGTGGTCAACTACTTTGATGTAGGAAAACAATACTTCAATTGATCCTGATCTTAGTCGGGACTCGAGACAGACGAGAACGATCAACTAGCCAATGATCACAAACTCCCCTCATGAAACTTAAAATAGGCAGTGTTGTTGTCGAGTGCTCCTATGTTACCCAGTGATGGCCATCTTACATTTGACAAAATCAGTGAGCACAAAAACACCAGTGGAAACGTAAAAAACGTGCGTGCTTTGAGCGCGTGCAGATGAAACCACGTTAATCGTAGAGTCACTGTAACTGGGTAATAATGACAGCTCTGACCGGAGTGTATTAGAAAGTTGAAAAAGTAAATTAGCATATGCTTTAAGCCTTGTAGGTACACTGCTCCAGTACACGTAAGCTGGGCTTACGAAAAACGTTTTTTGTTGTTATAACTAACTGCAAGTATATTTCTTTCGTTTTATTTTTATTCTGATGAAACATCGCACAAAAATGCAATTTTGGTGTCATCTGGTGCGATCCGCAACCCCCTAGTGACGCCCCTGGTGGAAAGGAACCTCTGTGATTTAGCATAGCGACGTGGATAGCAGCAACTGGAAAAGAGGGCAAAGAAATGTAGGCTATGCTGAAATATTATAGCTATACAACATAACAATAATGTGTTACACAGTCACAAGGAAACGTCTACAAAACTCTTCAGGGGGAAAAGGCTCCAAGGTTGTGAGACCTTCATCGCACGTAGAGGAGTTTTGTTCTATAGAAATTGGAAAATTCAAACATTTAAAGTTAATATATTTAGTTAAAGGTCAGTTTGAACTCATAATAGTTCTATTACGTGCCCAAAGAGGACCGACATAGTGTTAGTGAAGACTACTGTCTAAAAGGTCTATGTCAGCTATCATAATGAAAGAAGAAGTGAAATAAGTGTCGCCATCAATGTTTTTGTGTCTGTACAGCATAACACACACACACACACACACACACACACACACACACACACACACACACACACACACACACACACACACACACACACACACACACACACACACAACATCAGACAGACACACACACAAGCACAGCTGTGTACCTAAATTTCTCAGTTCCATATCTTCACAGTAAAAAGAAGTACACTACATATAATCGAATAAAATCATAACTGTAATAATGGGTGCAGTTAAAAATGTATTTCAAAACGCTTTGGTTGTTATTGAAATATAAAAATGTGCTTTAGGTGATTAACCTACAACCGAGACTTACAAGAGACATGATCCTTATCAAGTGGCCTATTGTCATGCTTTACAGACATTCCATAAAAGTGTGTGTGGATCCGTTCGTTTTTGCGAGGTCTTTTTCTTTCCTATAGAGCTGAGCAAAGAGCGTATATCCCTTGCCCCCCCCCCCGTCCCCCGTCCGTCCGTCCGTCCGTCCGTCCGTCCGTCTTTCCTATGATAGTAAGGAGTGTTTCTCGGATTGCGGAACAAGCGTGTAAAAAGTTTTCCAGATGAACAGTGTGAGAGGTCCCATGCGGGCGGCGTGCAAAGGATGCCTATTACTCAACAGCTGTGTTCTAACCCCCCCCCCCCTCTCTCTCTCTCTCTCTCTCTCTCTCTCTCGCTCTCTCTCTCACACACACCCATCCACACACACGCGCGCGCGCACTAAAATCACAGGCGCACACCAGGATCTCCATCAAGTCCAGATGTTAGAGGCCAACAAGTTATTAAGAACTCGTGAGCGCGTGCGCGTTACAGTGATTAGTGAACGTAACGGAATGGAGACCCCCACCACCACCCGTCCCCCCTCCATACACACGCTTTCGCACTTGGGCACCGGGCGTCTGCTGCGTACGGAATTCAAAGAGACTCCTCAAATCAAAAAATAGTCCTACGGGACGGAACGGGTGTATTCCTCCCTGACCTCGAGCGAGCCAAAGCTGTCACTATGACAAGCACATATGTTACCGACTAGAAATAAGCCATAATTTCTATAAAAACCTAGCATACAACTGACACTTCGTAGGAGATTGGTGAACTACTATTTTGTAGATCCTCTCACCTTGCAGCACGGCTAAGTATCCATAACATACATTTATCTGGCATCACGTCTACAAAGCGGTACAATATCTTAATAAAATATGCGTCTGTTTGTTCCAGTGACGCATAACGCAACCAAATGCTCCTCAACGAATGGTATTACTGTAATGGACAAGAAACTAAAAGATGACCCATTGGGAGCCCCCTGGCGCCCGGCCTCACCCTCTAAATTTCACACCGATGTCCACAAGCCGAGAGGTTTTGGATTGAACACCCTGTCAAGCAAAATGGCCCACAACCATTCCATACAGATACTCAAATTATGACACCTGTGCGATGTAGAAAGAAAAAAAAACAGGAAAAAATTATGGGGAAAAAAAAGAAAAGAAAAAAACGTTTCAATGAGAAAAACAATACCATTTGTTTGGTTAAATAAATAAAATATCTTAATCATCAAAATTGTTTATTGGAATGTCCATAGTCAGATTCCTGGAAGTTAATGAGCTTCCTTAGCCTGATTTGACTACTTCGAATCTTTTCTAAGAATAAACTTTCTTTCATCTCAACGTTAATAAACTGGCCTAATATTATTTGTGTTTATCTTCTACAGTAAAATAACTTGTTGTTACACACAAAAAGTATACCAAAAAAGTATGCTATAATATAAAACGTTTAATAATTCTCAATTAAAATGCAGGCATTTGTTTGTCAGTATCCTCTGCAAATCTGCAACTCTGAGATTTATTTGGTGAGTGAAACGCCTAAGGTTTACATAAATTCAGCATGTTCTTTCAAGCGTAAAATTGAGGAATCAACGAGGGGGACAGAACTCCACTAGTGTTTCGTGGGGTTTGAATTCATTTATTTTATTCGCTGAAAAGAGACAACATGTTCACGCCTTTGAAACATCGTGCGATAGAGCTATAGGCTGTTTCCGAAAGCAACAATGATTCTGGGGGGTTTGTGATATAGAAGACGAGGCAACACACACAGTTGTAAGCCTTCTTCGTCGACTATGGCTTATGTCATATACATTATATTGCGCCTACCTTCGTCAAGCAGTCGTTCAAGGTGGTTGAAAATCCCGCAGAAGTTTGGTAGGCTGCTCATGAGTTTCTTATCGTTCATAAGCTGCATTAGATAGTCTGGGGTAGGCTTCGGTTTTTCCTTCGTTTCCATTTCCCCAACCATATTCCAAAAAAATTTAAAATACGGCCCCAAAAACAAAACCTACAAAAAATTCAGGAAAAAATAAATATGTTCACAAAGGCTATAAATTAACAAATAAATTATTTTAAAAAACGGAGTAAAAAAAACCCGACAACCACTCCGTCTCTCTCCCTCACTCTTGGCCTGTCTCCGATGCTGCTTTGAACTGTTGTATGCACTGCGCTGCAATTCTGCAGTCGTTTCAGAGGACAGGTAGGCTATCTAATGATTGAATAAAAAAACAATAATAAAAAAACGGAATAAAAATATAAAATGAAAAAATTAAACACTGCGAGGTAGTTTTTTTTCTTTTTGTTCCTCTAGTTGTAGGTTACCCTTTATAATTCCACAAGTTGCCCGGAATGAACAGTCCACTCCCGCGTGCACCCTCTGCCCTTGATATTCTCGAACGATTTGTCTTCTGCTTTTTCCTACCGACCGTCTTGAAGCCTTCAGAGTGTCCTTTCCTCCCGAGTTCAACGGAGCTTTCTGCGTCTTCTTAGTGTTTGTCTGTACAGTGGAAACGTCCGTCCCTGTCGCCTCCTACTCTCGGTAACGGAGCTTTTTCAATGAAACTGGCATTCAGTCTCCAGTCACTGTCTGGGCTTCGCTTTGGCTCGGGAGCGTCACATGACCGCACTTCACAGCCGAGTCTCGCAGCACAGCGTGCACGCGCGCACCGCAGAGGCCAAGTGTGGGAGGACAAAACGAGAATCCGCGTGCACACAAACACACAAACATATACACACACAAACTCACAAACATATACACACACATACACACGAACTAAGAAGCCAACAGGGAAACAATTGAGCTTACTTGAAGATTTATTTATGCTACATAAGAAATAAACAATGTAGCTGCAAACACTTTTCCGTCAAAAGGAATTCACATGTGTAGGGAGTCAGGGAACTATATCTCAGAACAGAAGAGTACATTCAGTTATTAATTCTGAGTTGCATATATGAAGCTTTAGCCAATGAAAGTGAGAGGGGAGATCTATATCTTGTTTATATATCCTATACTATTACAGTAGCCCATATTAGTTTAGTTTGAACATTTGGTGTGTAAGAGCTTACTGGGGCAGCAACATTATGAGAAACTAGTTGTAAGACGTAGCTGATTTTCATGTGAGGTAAACATTGACAAATCTATCAACAGCTCGATAGTAAATTCCAGGGTGATAAAGAGATGTTTTGCCTTCAATGTCAGTAAACATGATTTAAATCTGAGCTGTTCACTTAATTTCTGTGAAGGCAGGGATCGTCTTTTTCCCACACACCAAGCATTTATTATAACTGCTTAAAAGTTGATTCATTAAAACGATTGTATAAATACTTTAATTGGCTTAATGGTTTTGTCTCTCTTTGTTATGCAAATTGTAAAAAAAAATTTATGTATCCGTGGACAACAGAAAATCCTTCCAGTCTATTTGATGTCACTGCGCGCCACCCCTTTTCAGGAGAACGAGGAGAAGGAAAGAGAGAAAGAGAGAAAGAGAAAAACAGGGGGCGATGTTTTAAAAACAGACGGGAGACAAAGCTGTGAAGAATGTGTGAAGCTGGCAGTGGGAGTGGGGGACCTGGGGCGGAGGGGCGGAGGGGTGGAGGGGTGGGTGGGTGGGACAGGGGGCCCTAAAGGCCCCGGGGCCCGGCTCTGACAGCCAGGACAGGAAGGGATTGTCCCCAGTCCTTTTTCCAGCAGCTTTTCATCCCTTTGTGCTGCCACAGGCATTCTCATGGAGATGAACTTGGACGCAGAGGTCTGTGTGAAGAGAGAGAGAGAGAGAGAGAGAGAGAGTGAGAGAGAGAGAGAGAGAGAGGGAGAGAAAGAGAGAGAGAGAGAAAGAGAGAGAGAGAGAGAGGGAGAGAAAGAGAGAGAGAGAGAGAGAGAGAGAGAGAGAGAGAGAGAGAAAGAAAGAGAGAGAGCGAGAGAGAGAGAGAGAGAGAGAGAGGGAGAGAGGAGGGAGAGTGTAAAGGGTTAGGAGAGAGAACGAGAGAG
>JAPMUY010011102.1:112500-115000 GCA_026901105.3 Galaxias olidus | reverse complement strand
ACTGGAGGGCAGGTCCGCTAATGGCCAGCTGTGACAGCAGTGTGTCAGCTCCGAGGCAATCAGGAGAACGATTAGTGTTGACTGGGTTGTTAGGAGGATGAAAAGGACATGGCTGGATTTTATGTGAAGCACTTGATCAAAAGAACATCAATGGGGTTTCAACATCAGAGGGTTTTGGATGTCAAAAAAAAAAGAAAGAAAAAAAGAAAGAAAGAAAAAGAAAAAAAAAGAAGCTTTTCTCCAAAAATAGCCGGTCAACACACACATATTAATCAATCATTCCCAGGACATTCAATGTTTTTCGGTTGGGAAACTCTGAGAACGTCAACGTTCACATCACATTTAATGAGATTAGCCAGTATTCGGAAATACAGTCAAGCCTCTGTCTAGATGAGACATGGCTAAACTTCAGACAGAATTGACAGTTAGTGCCGGAATATAGGACCCCCGCCAATGTGCTACATGTGCCGGAAGGGACTTTTATTTTGAAACTCCAAAGAGAAACTTGAAATGGGCTTGTGTCTCAAAGACAACCATTAAAACAGTCACGACCTCATTGACGCGGCATTGATGGATAAAAGTGAACATACGATGAGAGAAACCACACCTAAATGAGCTTATTTCTTCTCGCAAACACGCCTTCGCACGTTGTAGCCTGCCTACTCCATCCTCCACAGTAAGCCAGCTGGACCGTTGCCTTCAACTTTGACAGCAAAGAGACCAAGTTAGCCTTCCTCTTTCATTTCCTCGTAGCTAGAGCAAGGTACACATGTCTGCCATCACAGAGATGGTGTTAATCGGTGTTATGGTTTACGAGTCCCAAGGCCACCAGGGGAAGAAAAACTGTCAGAATGCATGGGTTTGGTGTTTGCTTCACAGTTACATAGAGCCTGGCTACGCATCTTTAATAGGGCCCCAAGATCCTACCGACTTCACCGCTGACGCCTTTCTCTAGCTCAATCAGTATTTTAGTGCAAAAATCAATCTGGCCTAAACAATTGTATATATATAAATATAGGTTTTTTGTTCACGTGTAACGCCATAAAAGGGTTGACACACTTTCAACATTGAAATGTTGTCACTGGAGAAGATTTTACTGAGTAAGCAGACAGCCACACAGCGCCATCAGACGCTCCCAACGAGGGAAAAGGGACAAAAATCATCAACATGGCAACGTGTAAGAACGAATGCTGCTCTATTTATACATGGAATATAATAGATCAGACTTAGTCTCTCCATCTAAGAAAAATTACGCTGTCAATTTGTGACACCAATAACAGTGTGTAGCTCACCATGGAATACTCTGGTAGGCACATTTTCCTTCCTGTGGCTGTATTGTCAGAAGAGCACAACGTTTCATGGAACAAACGTGCGTTCCAATCCAAGTGTGTGTGTGCGCGTGTATAAATGTGTGTGTGTGAGTGTGTGTGTGTGTGTGTGTGTGTGTGTGTGTGTGTGTGTGTGTGTGTGTGTGTGTGTGTGTGTGTGTGTGTGTGTGTGTGTGTGTGTGTGTGTGTGTGCATGTGTGTGTGTGAGTGTGTGTGTGTGTGTGTGTGTGTGTGTCTGTGTGTGTGTGTGTGTGTGTCTGTGTGCGTGTGTGTGTGTCTGTGTGTGTGTGTGTGTGTGTGTGTGTGTGTGTGTGTGTGTGCAGTCACAGTGGACAGTGACTCCATGGCCCAGAGAAACAAAGAGGGCGATTGTGTTGCCGTGGCGGCCAGCACAGTGCGCCATTGTGGCCCGACCGGAGGAGGCAGAGCCGAGAGGCCGGGACACAAAGACAATTAGCGTACTACTTCCACAATGGAGACATCTCCACAACCACCACCACGTTAAAAACCACACACTTTTTTTTCGGTCACAGACCGAAGTAAAATGGAGGCCGGAGCAGCACCGCGTCCGAACCGAGGAGGAGGGAAGGCTGACGAGACAATGGATGTAGGGTGTCCATGGATGCCTTGTCTTGTACCCCCCCCAGCCCTTCACCCCCCCGCTCCCTCCTCCCCCCCGCTCCCTCCTCCCCCAGCCCTCCTCCCCCCACTCCCTCCTCACCCCACTCCCTCCTCACCCCACTCCCTCCTCCCCCAGCCCTCTTCCCCCGTTCGCGTCTCACCCCGGCTACTTTTTATCAGGGAGATAACGGGGGACACAGCTCGCTCTCGGTGGACGGCGGTTCCCTCTCCGTGTTTTCTCACAGACTACTCCCAGATGACTCGGGTTTTCACAAATTGGCACCAGTGTTCCCTGCAGACCTTGAATGCTTCATAAAATGAGAACGAGAGAGAGAGAGAGAGAGAGAGAGAGAGAGAGAGAGAGAGAGAGAGAGAGAGAGAGAGAGAGAGAGAGCTGTTAGGCATCCCTCTTTCTTGGAGAGTCACTGTGGGTTGGAGGGAGAGAGAGAGAGAGAGAGAGAGAGAGAGAGAGAGAGAGAGAGAGCGAGAGAGAGAGGGGTGGGGGTAATAAAATGTATATGATTGAGGGAATTTCAGATGTTGTTGTTGTG
>JAPMUY010011102.1:100000-102500 GCA_026901105.3 Galaxias olidus | reverse complement strand
TAATGCTATGTGAGACATTTACAGCAGATTCACGGTAGATTAGTGTATAAAATAAAAAACGGAGACTATGGCGGCGATGGCAACGAAGTGTCAGCGAGAGGAGCAGGCCAGGGTCAGGGTCAGGGTCAGGGTCAGGGTCAGGGTCAGGGTCAGGGTCAGGGTCAGGGTCAGGGTTAGGGTCAGGGTCAGGGTCAGGGTCAGGGTCAGGGTTAGGGTTAGGGTTAGGCAGGTGTCTGTAAGTTTGTTAGGTGTAATTGATCCTAATAGTAACAGAGAGAGCTTAGGGTCAGGGTCAGGGTCAGGGTCAGGGTCAGGGTCAGGGTCAGGGTTAGGGTCAGGGTTAGGGTAAGGCAGGTGTCTGTAAGTTTGTTAGGTGTAATTGATGCTAATAGTAGCAGAGAGAGCTTAGGGTTAGGGTTAGGGTTAGGCAGGTGTCTGTGAGTTCGTTAGGTGTAATTGATGCTAATAGTAGCAGATAGATCTTAGGGTTAGGGTTAGGGTTAGGGTTAGGCAGGTGTCTGTGAGTTCGTTAGGTGTAATTGATGCTAATAGTAGCAGATAGAGCTTAGGGTTAGGGTTAGGGTCAGGGTTAGGGTTAGGCAGGTGTCTGTAAGTTTGTTAAGTGTAATTGATCCTAATAGTAACAGAGAGAGCTTAGGGTTAGGGTCAGGGTTAGGGATAGGGTTAGGCAGGTGTCTGTGAGTTCGTTAGGTGTAATTGATGCTAATAGTAGCAGAGAGAGCTTAGCCGAAGCTTTCTCATCACCGTTGAGTGGTGAAGAGCTGCCGTGGAAACGAGCCTCTTGAATCCATTCTTCACTGAAGAGGGTTTTCCTAGAACCAGACGGTAATGCATTACAGCTGCATGCACGCACACAGGAGGCAGCGGATCAAATAGATCAATGCAGAGAGAGGTTTTAAAATGTAAAAGGTATCATATCAGCACGTCGATTGTTTAAGGGGTTAGGTTTCATGTTTTATGAACAGCAGCCCTCGGGTGAGATGTAATTGGCTCTCCAAACAGAAACGCACTGTCTGGTATTTTAGACGGTTGTCACGTCCCCGATCACACGGCGCACGGCAAAACGCTTACAGTCCGGCGGAAGTCATTCACTTTCAATGACGGTCATCCGCGCCGCTGCGAATCAGCTGCCGGACTAGGCTGCTTTGGTGATCGCAATCACATGCGTTGGATATTTTCATCTTTTGCGGTGTTTTGCCGTGAAACGTGAAGGCGGAAGAAACGGAAGTTGATGAACCACAGAAGAAAAAGATGACATTTTGTAGCTTTCAAGCAGGTCATTGTGGGATACTGATAAGGAACGTTATGACAGCAAAATACACTGGCTTCATAGATACAATTTCACCGTTAATAAAAAAATAAAACATCGCTCCATTTTGTGTGGGGTGTGGTCTACACTAGTGTCAACTTGGTTGCAATGATTGCGTCAAAACAATGCAACCGTAGCTGAGGTCCGAACCGCACGGAGCATGGTACAGGCCAAACCTTTTTGTTTTTGTCGAGCGACAGAGCGGACGGCCCCCTGGCGTGGAGCGTTTGAATCGGGTCCCGAGGACGACGCACGACTGCTTCCACATCTCCGCGCGAGGACACTTCACGGCGGAGCGAGAGAAAATATCGCGTCCCGTCACAGCGCCGGGAATGCCGCCTCGGTGTAATGTGCCAAAGGCCCGACAGTATTCCATTGAGCTCGTTGATTACCGCGCACAGACGTCTCCCGACGGCATTCCCAAGCCTTCTCCTTTTCCCCCTACACATACGGCGCGTGAGGTGTGGTATGTCTGTTGGATGTGGTACCTGGGAGTTGTTGTAAAAAATATTGATCTGTGGTCGATTCCTCTCTGACATATTGACTTATAAATCAACCGGCCTTCTGGCATTTTATGGCCTCATTTCCACTAAGGGAGCATCTGGCGGTGCACGTAAATATTTGATGACCGTTCAAGCTTCTTCAAAGACAAAATGATAACGTATCCCTTACATATTGAGGCCTTCAGATATAATTTGTCAACACAGAAAACGTCTAAAATGGCTGTAAATACATTTTGCTATGTGCACTGTGCCACTAGCGTGTTTGCGTGACCCCTGACCTGGTCCAGCCCCAGCATTGGGTGCTAATAGGGAACTGGACCATGGGCTATAGTCCCAAGCTACAGGTCAGGGTGAATCTCACAGCCTTTCTCCAACTCAATTACAGCCAAACGCTGGAATGTCACAAAAGCCTTTTACGTTGGACATGAGTACTGAGGAGTGTGTGTGTGTGTGTGTGTGTGTGTGTGTGTGTGTGTGTGTGTGTGTGTGTGTGTGTGTGGGGGGGGGGGGGGGGGGGGGGGGGGGGGGGGGGGGGGGGGGGGGGGGGGGGGGGGGGGCAGGTGCGAGGTGACACGTGGTCTAAAACGTTTCAAAAAGCAGCCTTGCATTTGACCTTCAGCTAGGAGTCAGTGCTCTAGTTTGGACACGTGGATTTTCTTTTGATCCA
>JAPMUY010011102.1:87500-95000 GCA_026901105.3 Galaxias olidus | reverse complement strand
CACTCGCACATTCCCTGGGAGTGGCGAGAACAAATCCCGTTAAGTGTTTGTCCGGCGGCCCGGCCGTGAAACAAACACTGTGCTGTGTTGTCCGAGAGGGGAGGGGAGGGGAGGGGGGTGCAGGGGGAGAGAGAGAGAGAGAGAGAGGGGACGGACGGACGGACGGACACACACAACCAGCAGGGGGGCGTGTAGCTGTGGGGGCTATTATCCTATGCCCCAAAGAGCGATCGCCTGACCAGGGCCATGGTGAGGGAGTGGGTGGTGGTGGGCGCAGCGTGCATTGTCTCCTCATTCCGCTGGAACAAACAAAGGGCCCTAGATTGTACACAGGAACAAGTGTGACCCTGTGCAGAGGAGCTGGCCACCGCCCAACGCCAATGTCACTGTGTTTGACTGGCCCGGTCAAAGGAGGGTCGAGGGTCAAGGGAAGGGATTTTTACCCACTCGTTTGCCCTTCTTTGTTTGTTTCTTTCTTTCTTTCTCATTCTCTCTCACACGCTTTTTAATTAACTAAAGTTATATTTCATGCTTTTGGAGATGATTAGAATTTTTTTCTTTTATGCATAAACAACTTTAATATCATCTAATATTATCAAGGCGATTCATTTTTCCTAGCCTTAGGAAAGTGGTTTTCCTCTCTTTATCCTCTATTTTCTCTCCAACTGTCTCCAACTATCTACACAATGCACCGTCACCCCTTTCCTCATAGTCCATACATGGGGTAGGAACACACACACACACACACACACACACACACACACACACACACACACACACACACACACACACAGCACACACTCTGTCTCCGAGTTGGCCAGGACTAATCCCTGAGCCTCACAGCGTGTGTCGCGGGCCGATCGTTACACAAACCTCTTGAAGCGTGGCCGCGTGTTCTTCACAGCCGGACGTTCAGACCCATTTAAAGAAAACAGGGGAATCAATATTTCTTATTAGGGATCCCTGCCGCGGTGCCCCGGGCACCCCCCCCTTTCTTCTCCCCGCCTTCCTAACCGTCCGTGCTGTCGGAAGAAAGTTCCAGCCCCGCTATGAGAGCTCACGCAATCACGGGCTCCCTCGGCCCGTCCCGGAAAACCTTCGGAATGGTACGCTGTACCATAACAGTAATGGATTGGGCTGCCTGCAGGAGAGCTGGGTGGTGTGTGGGGTTATGTGTGTGTTGTTCTGTGTGTGTGTGTGTGTGTGTGTGTGTGTGTGTGTGTGTGTGTTTTGTCTGTGTGGGTGTGTATGTGAAAGGGGGGGGCAATGTCACCTGAACTTGCAGGTATATCGAGCTCTTTGTAAAACATCATAGATGTGACAATGTTACTCTATTTATTATTATTATTATTATTATTATTATTATTATTAAATAATAATACACATTTATGGGCGCCTTTCAAGACTCTCAAGGTCACCTTACAGTAAATATTCCAATTACAATATACAATATAAATGAAAACTGTTTAGCATCGCCCCCCCCCCCCCCCCCCCCCCCCCATTTCCTCTCGGGCCCTGAACCCAGTTGTAGGGGGTATTTAGAGGTGGGAGAGAGGAGGGAGGGAGGGAGGGAGGGAGGGAGAGGGTTGCCCCCCCCCCATACCTCCTCCTCCCTCCTCCTTGTCCTCCTATTGACTTAGCAAAGGAAAACTGTTTACCGAGGACAGTTGTAGGGGGTATTTAGGGAGGTGGGGAGAGAGGAGGAGGAGGGAGGGAGGGAGGGAGAGGGTTGCAGGTTTCATTGTGATGGATTGAGAGGGCCATGGGAAAGAGCCATCGGGATAATGCACGAGTTTCACGGCTGCCCATTTCAGTGCCTGCTTTAAAGTCTGCACAGGTTTGTTGTCGTGGTTCCAAGGAGGCCCATTGTGAGCGCTGGCACGGCACCTAACATAAGTTAACACGGGGAGCGGGACGGCGCGTTCAGCATACAAATACAACCGCATGAGAACGCACAAACACCTTCAGCCCAGGGACTACAAAACACAAGTTACATCTCTGAGGGTAAAGGCTGTTTGGGATTAATATGCAGATTTATACATAGTATATACTGCAAATATGTATATATGTATGTATATATACTGTATATACTGTATGCGTATATAATTTCACGTGACATCCCCCCCCCCCTTCAACATAAAAGAAAATAAAACTACAACAGCCTTTTCTCTGGTTGTCTTTGATGTTAGACATTATACTGTATATATATACGTATACTGTATATATATATATATACAGTATATAATGTCTAACATCAAAGACAACTCGAGAAAAGTTGTTGTAGTTTTATTTTCTTGAACTGTAAATAAACAACGGTTTCCGCTATCAGGATATACATAGCTCATTTGAACCGCCAACTTACCGTATGTATAATGTCCAGTATATGGCATCAAATGTGACTCAGGCTGGACAAGTCCCGTACCGAGTTGTGTGTGGTTACACTGCAGAGTAGTGGAAGAACACTATTTTCCCCCTGTGAGGTCGTTTACTGTGTGGTGCTGAGCCTAACACTATAAACACGATTTTTCTTCATTTGTTCAGTTTTCCTTACTCTTTCATCACGACCTCTCTCTCTCTCACCTCTTCCATTTAATAATCCATATTTTTCATCATGGCGTTCATCGCCGCTGTCCTTTGATTACACACTCAAGGCCTCTTGGGGGTCTTTTGTCATTGCCAGCTCTGTATCTGTTAATCAATACTCACACTAGTAAATATTTTATTCAATAAATATCTTTCCCATCCCTGATATACCAAAGGCATTAAGACATCGCAAAGTTTTGACTCGTCGACTGATTCACAGTGAATGTAATTGCACACATGGCATTTACTGTTTTCTTTACAAATCAATATAGTTTACGTATCATAAATGAATGTAGTTGATTACCTGGCCATCAAATCCTAATGCATACGTTCATAAATGAGCCCAATGTTAACTTCAAAACCAACAACAATTCAATCGCACAGCCAACGAGAAAGGTAACCATGGCTATAAGATGACAGTCCTAAGATCATCTGCTCCGGACGTGAAAAACGGTCGCCATGGTAAACAACAGGAAGAGCACAGCACCCTTAAAAAGGCGCAGGCTGTGGGACCCGCCTTTATTGGTTGAGCTGGAGTCTGAGGTCGTGGAGGTTTGTCAGACGACTGAAAGAGAGCTGAAAGAAGGCTAAACACTGGACAACTGTTCGACTGGAAGTTCACAAATGGGACATCCTCTTTCTCTCTGCTGAAATACTGGAATGGTGGCCACATGTTCAATATTTATGCAAATGGTCATGCAAAACAAAACGTGGCCATCCAACGTTTTGCCACTATCTTCATTGAGTGCTTAATCAAATGTGACAGTAAATCAATTAGGCATCATTCAGCGTTACCAAATATCGATTGTTATGTAGTGCAAATCCAAGTGGATTTGTCCATCCCATGTTTCCGTTTGAAATCGTACGCCTATAATTACTATGATGGGTATGCTGCCAACGTCTTTAATCAATGACAATTTTTACATGGCGGATATTTGAATTGTGTAGTCAAAGGTAATGGTATGCTTTTCTGTAGAGCGTCAAAGGACCTCTACACCGGCTTCGAATATCCACTAAATAGTACAACGGTAAAAAAAACGAATGTAAAAGATGCCAGGCTGAAAACGTTTTGCTTCACAGCCCGGCGGAGACAGGTATGCTGTATCATTTGGAAAAATATATGTCCATCTCACTTGAACAGTATTGGAATTTCAAGGGTCTATACTTTGCCTTGTGTATGCAGTGGGATGTTTTGATTCGCTGTGTGTGTCTGTATGTCCCTGGATCTCTCTCTCTCTCTGTGTGTCTGTATTGTCCCACTTTTAAGCTGTGCTGTGTTTCCCTGTCCTGTGCCGAGCTGTGCTGTGCTGTGCTGTGCTGTGCTGTGCTGTGCTGTGCTGTGCTGTGCTGTGCTGTGCTGTGCTGTGCTGAGCAGTGCTTTGCCGAGCTGGGCTGTGCTGTGCCGAGCAGTGCCGTGCTGTGCCATGCTGTGCCATGCTGTGCTGTGCCATGCTGTGCTGTGCCATGCCAGGCAGTGCCATGCCAGGCAGGATGGAATGCCTTATTAACTATCCTCAGCGGAGAGATGTTTACCTGCTGTCACCGTGACAACATACATAGATCATTTTCATCCCAATGAACGGCAGCAACAACCAACGCAAGGAGGAGGGGAGGGGGGGAGGGGCGGGATCCTAATCACATCTCCCCCGTTCGCCAGGGGAGGCTCATTGATTGGGTTCAGCCGAGAAACGTCAGAGGGAATCGGAGCGACCGTTCAGATGACTAAGCTCCAAACTAATCCTGGCTGGCATGTGAATGGCGGGGATGGGAGGAGCCGGAGTTCTGCGACCCGAACCGTCTCAAAGGCCACAGGAAATCAGTAAGGCACACAACATCGCCGGGCCACAGAGTCACAGAGTGTGGGAATGTGTCGGGAGGAGAGGTCGGGTTCTCGCTGAGGGTAAACTCTGGAGGCGATGTGTCTGCAGACGGCGGCCGGTTTCTCTGAGCCCTGCAGCGGCTCAGGCCTTTGGCTCCCTGAAGTAACAATTACCGCTCTGCCCGCCGCCGCCGCCCGCCGCACTGGCCTTCGCATCGGGGTCCTAAAGCCCCCCACACTGAGCCGGGGGGCTTTAGCAGCCTGTCCAAACTCCACCCCCCCCCCCCCCACACCCCACCCCACCCCTCCGCTTCCCTCCTCTCCCCCTGTCAAAGACCCCCCCCCTCCCCGTATCCCTCCTCTCCCCCTGTCCAAGACCCCCCCCCACCCCGTATCCCTCCTCTCGCCCTGTCCAAGACCCCCCCCCCCCACCCCTCTGCTTCCCTCCTCTCCCCCTGTCCAAACTCCCCCCCTCCCCCCTCCCCCTCCCCCTCCCCCTCCCCTCCCCGTCCCCTTGTCCAGGTCTCTTCCCCTGTCCAGGTCCCCCCCCCTCCCTCCTCCCCTCCCCCGTCCAAGTCCGTCCATCCTCCGTCCCCCTGTCCAGGTCTCTCTCTCCTCCCTCCTCCCCTCCCCCTGTCCAGGTTCCCTTCTCCCTCCCTCTCCCCCTGTCTCAGGCCACTTCCCAGGAGTTGGTCTCCAGCATTAGTCCTCTCCGTCACGTAGGATGAGAGCAGACTTACAGGCTGGCCAAACAGAGCTGCCATGGGGTTGGGGGAGCCAGGGTCAGACACTCTCTCTTTTCTCTCTTTTCTCTCTTTCTGTCGTTCTTTTCTTTCTCTCTGTCTCGGCCTCATCGTCCCCCCACCCCCCCCGAAAAAAGCCTCCATTCTCAGTGTCCAGGCCCGGGTCCAGCCCAGTCGCTTCAGCCCGCTCCCATTCTACCGAGTCTTTCACAAATCCACCCAGCATGTCCATTTCACTTGGCTCTCTCCAATGGCTGTTTTCAGCCCCACAAACAAACACAAAAAAAGGGACCTTCTCTCTTTTCTGTTTCTGTTCAGGGAGCGCCGCGAAGCACCATCTCTCTCGTTCCATCCGAGAGTGGAAGGAGAAGGCCCTGTTTTGAACCGCTCGCCGAGTGAAATTCCTGACACAGTGAGAGTGAGAGGCCGGTGAGTGGCCCTTGTGGGTGTGGAGGGGAAAACGCGGAGCTGCTGCACGCCGGAGCGGAGCGGGGCCATTGTGCTGCGGGAGCTCACACGCAGTCCCACCGCTTAGAGAAAGCAGCCTTCTTTCATAAAGACCATGTCGAATGATAGTTCTGCGCTGAGAATGTGTGTGTGTGAGATACAGAGTAAGATAATGAAAAATGGGCAGAGAGAGAGAGAGAGAGAGAGAGAGAGAGAGAGAGAGAGGGAGAGAGAGAGAGCGCAGAAAGGAGCACACAAATGTGTTTTTTGACAAAGGAAAATACGGCCTTGAAAAAATACTTTGGATTATTCCTATAATGGAAATGACGCTCGTATTTGCCGGGGACGCACGGACTTCTGCTGGATGTCTGTAGCAGCCAGCGAGAAGGTGAGTGACACGGTGGCACGGTACGTCAGCCAAACAGCCAAACAAATATTTGAGGAGAGAGCAGAGACCGAGCCGGGAGAGTGCGAGAGAATCGTGTGTTGATGAACACGAGGCCATTCTGGTGTAGCGTTAACTTGAAATGACGAATCTCAGCCCGATAGCTAAGTCTTTTTCTTCCTCTCCATCAGATCAACGGGGGATCTGGTTTGAGCTGCTGCCCCCTGTAGGTCCCAGAGGGAGCAACACTGTAAAATATCCTATTGAATGATAACTACGTGATTATCTATCTCTCCTCCACAACAACCCCCCCCCCCCCCCCCCACCACCCCCCCCCCCCACCACACACACACACACACACACACACACACACACACACCCGAGTTCCCTCCCTCCAGCTAATGCTGAGCTGTCGGCGCTGATAACATCTCCAGCTCGTGTTTAGACTGCCTGCTGTCGTTGTTTCTGTCTCTGCTCGCTTATCACTGATGGGGTTGCGTGTGTGTGTGTGTGTGTGTGTGTGTGTGTGTGTGTCTGCGTGTAGGTGTGCGTCTGTGTGTGTGTGTGTGTGTGTGTGTGTGTATGTCTGTGTCTGTGTGTGTGTGTCTGTGTGTGTGTGTGTCTGTGTCTGTGTGTGTGTGTGTGTGTGTGTCTGTGTGTGTCTGTGTGTGTGTGTGTGTGTGTGTGTGTGTGTGTGTGTGTGTGTGTGTGTGTGTGTGTGTGTGTGCGTGCGTGTGTGCATGTGTGAAATCAACTACTTAGGCAGTAGGTTTTTTGCCGTTGCATGATTTCCAACAGACAGCGATCCCAGCCAACGTGACACAGCATGAGAACTCCACATTAAGCTGGAGACTGCCATGAGTAGCCCATGTAGCACAAAGTTACATTTACACTACAGATCAATCACTGTCAGTGGAAGGAAGCTTTGGCCCTTGTTAAGAATACTACCTTTGCCATTCCATTGATTGTCAGTCACGTTGCCTATCCACACAGGGAAATTTAATATATTAAGTAGCTTTCTCTTTTTTTTAAAGCACTTTGCATATACCTCCACCCATCAAAGCAAATGTTTTGCCTCACCTGTGAGAATGTGAAATCCTCCCAAAATATCTTGGGAAAAAAAAAATCACCAAACATGCTATTGTCATTCCTCTACGCATTTAAACATCGCAATGAAACATGACGTTTGTCCTCTATGAGTCAAATAAAATGCACATCCCAAATAAATGTGCTCCTTGCTGGATGGGAGTGTCTCCAAAGCGCCGCCGTGAGGAAAGCTGTCCCAAATGTAAATGAGACATTTGATGGCGGCTATCTGGTTCAAAATCAACACCTTTGATGTCCTGACGCGACGCGTTTTCTAAACCGTGACTTCCTGTTTTGTCACCTGAAGCAGGGGCGTGTCAAATGAATCCAAGTATCCGAGATCAATTGATCGAAAAAGAGCAGAATGTCAAATTATGTCAACCTGTCCATAGACATCTCACACACACACACACGCACACACACACTCAAGTCTGGAA
>JAPMUY010011102.1:65000-85000 GCA_026901105.3 Galaxias olidus | reverse complement strand
GTAGAGATTGCTGCGAGAATACCTTGATGCCATTACACTTGCAAATTAGATTTGCTCCCACTGTAAGAGTAAGGGAGGAGGCGCATGCTGGTGCTTTTTCTAAGTAACTGATTGTGGATTGTCTTAAATGGCTATTTGCATAATTCATTGAGTTATGAAAGAGGCCAACTGGGAAAACAAAGATGATATACGAGGAGCCGAGGACTTCATGGGTTGTGCACAGGACCGGACGCAGACAGATAAGGCCTGTGGGCAAAATGATGGTTGGGGGTCCATTTCAAACTCATAAGCACTTATGAATACCAACTACAATCTTTGTGTCTTTTTTCTTTCAGTTAAAATTTAAAGAAATGCTGTAGGTATATATAATAATAACAGAAGTATGATAATTACACTCATACACTTTTCAAATTGTACTACAAATATTAAGTTATTGTCTGGCTTTAATACACAAACTTCTTTTAGTTTCTTTAAAAGTTATGCCACCTTGACTTCATGAAGGGAAAGACAGTGCTTCTTTTCATTCAATCTTGCCATAAAGATGAGAGCGCGTGTAGCTTGGGGCACTTGGGTAATAATGCAAATGAATGATTACCTAGTTGGTATTTTTGCTGGAGTGTAAGGGATTGCAAAATGGTCAAGATTTTACAATTTGTATTTTATTCGTAAAAGGAATGTAGAATATACTGTATAAGCATAAATTATAAGGACTACCATTGTCAAGCATTATGATGAAAGCACAACTTTACGTGGCAATAAAAATGGCATGCTAATGAAGATCATTAATCTGAATGTACTGTATGTTTACTTATTGTTTTTGTGTACTTGTCCTGTCATTAAATTATATATATAGCTAAAAAACAACAACGATAAGGATACTTCTAAAATAATTACTACTACATTCTGCCTTGTAATCCATGTTGAGTATTAGAAGCGTCATACTTAGAGCGCCACCTACTGGTGACATGATCTGTGACCCCCTCCAACTCTACACTCAGTATGGCGGCCAGGTCAAAGATGTTCTCTTTGAAAGTTAAAACAAAAGAGACAGCGAAGTAAACGTGTAAATGCGAAGGAAAGGAACAACGTGTGTGGGTGCGTGCGTGCGTGTGTGTGTGTGTGTGTGTTCACAATAAAAGCTTTGATCTAAGAACGCCTTTCTACCCACATAACACATCTGGGCGCCAATAGAGTCACATTAGCGAGATGCCAACCCAGACAGAACACAACCAAATCACTAATTACACAAAATATTTAGTCAAGCACATTTAGTCTACAGCCCGGTAATTATCAAGCCATAACCCAACAGAAGTAGGCAGAAAGTCAAATGCAGCTGAGCGCTGTGGAGCAGCTGTTTGATTTGATTTCTTGTTTGGGTAAAACCTTGAACAGCAAATCAATTTTCTGGCCAAGGTGACTTCAAACCTCCCCCTAAATGCGGACTGATTACCGGATGGAAAGTAGCTCTTGAACCAGTTTGACTGGGTCTTTTCACAATTTTTTTCAGAGGTAGGTCTAATCAGTGGGTCACTTCAGAGCACACAACGGTGCTGTCAATAGCCATGGTGCATACGATTGGCAACATGCGCTCTTATTTTGATTAACGACCATTACGTGACGCTGAGTAAATAATCACCGTCTCTTCATCAATAAGTGACGTAATCAAAATCCTAGTCGCTAGCTGTGTCTGAGCAAAATCAGTTCAATACTTTGCCAAGCATCGAATGGCTATATTGGGTTACCTGAGGAAATTCAAATTGTCTGTCTCTGGCATTCAGTGTTTATTGTTAATACTGTTGTGTGTTCAGCCCGCCATGACTGCAGGATAGTCTTGTTGTCATGGCAAACTAAGGAAAACATCCCAAAACTCATTTTAAGTTCATAGACAGGGACCAGACAGGATCAAATATTTGATGTACTTATATTTGATGTGCTAAGTAATTGTTTATTAGGTTTGCGATGGTCCTGTTTTGCATCCGGGTGTTTAATATAGCACTTCCATGGATCTTACCTAGGTGAAGAGGTCAGGGATGCACCTATCTAATCTATCTTAGTTGTGGTTTTTTACCTTCTCTTGTTAAAAGTACTATTTTTTTGTAAGTAACTTTGGATAAAAGCGTCTGCTTAATGATTGTAATGTTAATAATGATAAAATGCTAGATACACTTTGATTGTTTTCCCTTTGTTATTCCCTCCCACTAGATAGAACAGCAGGAGCACCATCTAAGAACAGAAGAAAAAGGAAAAATGCTGGAAAAGAAAACAACAACACAAGCCATTGAATTATGAATTTGTCTGAAGGGAGAATCCGTCTCACGGGGTCAAAAGCACTCATGCCTGGTTTCCTAGCTCCTCCATGACATTTTGGGCTCTTTCAGGCATAAGGATGAAATTCGGAGAGCTCATGCAGGCTCTCTCACCCTTGCTTAGGGATCAAGTTTTTTTTTGTCTCAAGCGGAAAACAGCACCCATGTGTTGAATTTATACCTAGTGACCAAGGCCAAAGCTGGCAAAAAATAAGTGAGGATTATTATTATTCTAAACATTTAGTGAGAGGAACTTGACTTGTCAGAGAGGTGACTTAATAAGCTATTAGCCTTTTACTCCGATTGGTGGGTTATTTGCAAAACATCTAAGCATCCCAAATTTGATATATAGAGTGGAAAAGTACATAATTTAATAAAGAAGACACTGAAGACAAACAACATTACTATTGCTATGAACATGAGTTTGGTCTTTCAGATTTGGTTTTTATAATATGCATCCATATAAATAACACACTGACATACTACGCGACGTACTTAAAACAAACAGCTACGAAAACCTCCAACAACTGGACAACTGAAATTACGTGCGTAACACCTTCGTAACACAACGATAACAACACACCACCTCGCTCACATTTAAATGGCATGTACTCTAGCAACATAGAGTATCATGTAATACATAAGAGTATTAATGTCTGTCCTCCACGGAGGAAAGGCTGAACCGGGAGAGATGGACACCCCACGTTGTATTCCAGTAAGTCCTCCCGTGATGAATTCATCCTTGGCCTAGAGTTAGCCGGCGGTGGTGATTTCGGGGGGTGCTGGATTTGCTCTTCCTTGGGGGGGGGAGATGACGGGTGGGGGAGGGCTGGCTATGGGTGTGTGTGTGTGTGTGTGTGTGTGTGTGTGTGTGTGTGTGTGGAGGCACCAGATGGTAGAAATGGGAAACTAACTGTGGGGGCCTAATACCGTCATGTCAGTGAAAATCAATGGCGAATTTGTTTGGCTCTTCCCCCATAATCCACCTCCCATCCTTTGTGTGCAGCATAGAGGTCGATGTCGGGGAGGCGGGGAGGTCCCTAGCAAAAACTGGTTCAGGCTTTTTTCCCTGTCATTTTCTACTGGTTGACCCGACCTCGGATCAAGGAAGCCATGGGTCTTTGAACTGCAGATACGTAGGGAAGAGAAATGGAACCCGTTGGGGAATCATCACAGATGACTGGCTGATTACCGCTCAAATAAGAGCGGATTTAGTAAATAACACCTTAGATTAATATATGATCAGTTATACGATCAAAACAGTCTACACTGTTTCCATCATCTCCCGATCGAACGTCATTGTGTACCACTCAGCGTCTTTGGGTTGTAGAAGAAAGCGCTACATAAATAAAACTAAATACTATATCATGAGCAGATCATATAGATAGTTTGAGCCATCCGTACACAATCCGTGCTATCATTTCTTCCAGGTGGACGCCCGCGGTAATAACAGTCCAAATAATAACAGTGCAAAACAACAACAACAACAACATCATCATCATCAACAACAACAACAACAACGTCTAGTTCCAGGTGACGAGCATCATAGATATCTGGGCTCTCGGTTCGCTCTCCTGGATCGAAAGCGGATCTCTGACAGCTTGGAGTTGATCCCCGTGCCAATCACACCCTTCCTGGCCAATGGGAAGCGAGCCAGGGTGGCATCTGTGGGGGGGGGGGGGGGGGGCGGAGTTTGACAGACGACACAGCGACAGTCAGAGCTAGGAGAGTGACAGGGAGGGGGGCCCGCCGTTTTTCAGGGGGCCCGCCAAACCTGTCATCCCATTAAAAAACAAAATGATGATAAATGAAGGAGGGCCATGGAATCTATGGAGACAGGCCCGGCTAACGGCACACACGCACATACGCTCCACACAAACACACGGGCGCGCCCACGTGCATGCACAAAGCGCACACACGCACACACGCGCACGCGCGCACGCACGCACGCACGCACACACACACACACACACACACACACCTCATTCCCAGCCTCTGAATAAGTGCACTTTTTCTTTCGATGGAATGATTTTGAAATATCATCTCCCTGAAATGTACAAAGCCGTGGTTGATGGGCAGTATTATGGTGTGTTACTTTGTTTTCATCTGACCTGTAGGGTAAGTGAACTCACTCATGTGATAAGGGGTTCTGATAGCCTTAAAGATGCTGTATACTGCAGATGTCGGTGTAAAATGCCCCTTCATAAAGAGCATTTCAAAATGTATATGGTGGGGTGGGGTCACTCTACATACTATTTAGATATACTATACTAGTATAAACACTCAATCAATCCAAACAGGTTATATGAACCGGCACGGGTTCTGACAAGGGCAACACTTTAAGAGGACAATGGCTCTTCAATCTGTCACACCACAAAACTCACTAAAGATGGCGTTGATCTTGTGAGGGTCCAGGGCATTCCGCTGCTGGTGATAGGCTGGCCTTCGGCTCCTCCCCCCCCGCAGGTTGCTGTTCATCAGGGTTTCCATGTCAAAGACGCCTAGCAACAGCGTCCGCGCCATCGCCGTGGGGGACTGCGCTTGATTGGCCGCGTGCCAGGCGCGAAGTTCGCAGAAAACGCCAGAGCCCGGGTACACCTCCACGTGGTTGGCCTGTTTAGATCAGTCAAGGGGTGGAGAGGTCACAGACCATCGCACAACAAATCTCCTACCAAGTCATATGAAGCACAAAACCTCATATCTGTTCTGTCCATTCAAAAGTGAAAACGTAAGAATCAAAATGACATCTTTTACATTACATTAATTCAAAAACAAAGTCTTAATAGGACTTTTTTTTTATTTTATTTTTTTACGATTTCTATGTCTGTAATCTATATGGACACCACATGGATAAGGTGCAGGAACAGAGAACAGCTATCTCACGTGAAAGTTGCCGCTGACACAGTTGGTCTCGGAGCATGTCCTCATGTCTGGCATGGTGGCCGGACTGCACAGGGGGACCTCCTCCCCAATGTCCCCGAGCCCCAAGTGTCCTCCCGCCACGTCCTCCTCACTGGCGACCATTTCGTGGCCGAACTCCGCCATGTTCCCGTTGAGATCCTCTTGGCCCGTGGCCGAGTGGTCGGACAGGGGCGGGTGCAGGCCGGAGGGGCTGAACCCCCCGTCGGGAGCCGAGTGCGCCATCGAAGAGTGATGCGGGTACGAAAAGTCGATCACTCTCCCCGTTGCCGTGGAGACGGCCTGTGGGGAGGCAGCGAGAGAGTGCTGGTTGGCTTGTCCTAAAGTCTGCCACATTGTGGACAGGAGCCCGGGTATTTCTGGGACATGGAGGAAAACAGGTAAATCATTATCTGTGAGGAGATGAGTAGTAGGTGAAATGCATGGCAGGATAACAGATTGAGACAAATTTAAATATATTCATTTGTCTTGATGGATGACAGTTTAGGGAGACGCAAACTTCTATTCTAATCCCCTGCTACCCCAATTCTTTAGTATTTCTCCCCAAGTAAATACTCTTCCCTAATGGTAGTCATTAATCATGTTATATTCTACCTCACCTGTAACTAGCATGTTTTTCAGCCTGTGGTTTTCGGCAGCCATCTTGGCCTTCTCTCTCTCCAGCTCTCGAACTCGTGATCGGAGGAACTGGAGCTCAGCCTGACAGGGGCTCAGATACAACCCCGACTCCACCTTCATTGACTGGCCAGATAAAACAAAGTGGCTGGTTTCTCACCAGTGGCATTTCAAGAACATCTTAGCAGTTGATAGATCAAAGGCAACTGTTTTTTGGTGCCTAAGACTCGACAAGTCTAAGAATAAAACAACCGTAAAAGATTTAGTGTGGTAGGAAGGCTTTCTTTAAAGTGATTTCCATTCCAGCAGGGTTTCTAGGTTGTAACAAATTAATGGTGGCAAATCTGACACAGTGTAATCAAGGATCACATTTTCTCACTTAATAACATAAAAATAGGTAATATTTCACGCTTCTCGTAGTGCCTATTTAACATCAAGACCCATTTCCAGGTTCTACAAATGACATTTGAGACAATCGTTTTTAAATTGCTCCACAAACTGTAGCTATTATCGAGGGGGGAAAAACATATAAGGCTATACATAATTGGTAAGGTTGATCATACTTGTTATTGCTGTCACTCTACCAGCAAAAATAATACCACAAAAGCTATGATGAACAGGTTAAATTATGTATCATTGTTCTTTAAGATATCTATTTGTTTTTCAAAGCTTTTTTGCTTTTCTAGAATGATGGAAATGGCGCAAATTAGGTTGCTCCCTGAAGGGAAAAAGAAAAAAAGGCCAAATATTATAATCTGTCATCTCGCTCATTAATATGCAAATTGAATCGTGTTTAGTCAATCATTTTACCGTGAAACTTGGGTGGTTGTGTGCCACATCGTATTTGAAGAGATGCAAAAACATAACGTTGATGCGTTTTCAATTTGAATATTAATGAAGTTTACATCATTTGCTGGTTTCTGAAATTTACCAGGTCCCAGCGTTTTTGGTATGTACACAACAAACATTTTTACAAGGCAAGCTTCAAACAAGGCAATATCATTGATGTACCATAACCCTCAAATCCCATTATTTCTGAAGTGGAGTATTTCCACTCCTTTTTCAAATGAAAACCGCTTGGACTTTTTTAAGGGATCCGGCGTGTATAGATACTGATGGATACTGCCATACTGACATAGGCATTAGGTCATCTCTGTGCTTAATACCTCTTCCCTTTTTCGACTTTTACAATGATCACAGTGAAGGTAGGACAGATAAATGTTGAAACATATTGAAATATGTATACATACTTAGTAATACTTTACTACATTTTGACCTGTCAAACCTGCCTTGAAAGAAAACTAGCAAGTGTCCAAATAACAGCAGCAGGGGATGTATAGAAAAAAAAAGTATTCTCTATTCTGATGGCCTGGAATATGATGAATAGATATAATACTTATATTTAAACTATAAAAATACCTACGATAACAACCGTGCAAACAAGTCCCAAATGGTTCCCCTGTGTGCTTCGGGTGCCTGCCCACACTGGAACCGCACCACCATTCTGGATCAAATTGTCATAGATGGGCCTTTCTTGGAGCACTTCAACAGTCCTAACGACCCAGTGCAGTCCTGTTTGCTGAGTACAACGTTGACTACCATAACGCCTCGAAGTCTAACTTTCATCTTCTCTCATTCTTACACTCTACAACCAGGATGGCGCCAATGATAGATCCAGTTATTGTAACCTCACTTAAGGAGGAGGACAAAATGCCAATATAAACAAGGAGTGTGCGTTTTAGGAGACAACAGTTCCAGCTGATTGAACCCTGCAGCTAGTGCAGTAGGTCTCTCATGAAACCCAGCTGGCAAGTATGTGGTTGGCTAGCTGTTGTGTCGAGTGTTCGGTACATTACGTTATTATTGGAACCATCAAAACAATATCTTACTTTATTGCCAATACTAGCCGTCTCGGTTCTTTGTTGTAGGATGCAGTCATGATTCCGTCCACCTTCACATTTACTAGACAGTTGTGACTCGGGCATTTCTTCCTGCTGCATCATTGCTAGCAGTAAATATATAAACGTTATTGTAAGATCCCACCGAAAGTTGTTTCAATTGCCAAGGATTTGGCACGATACGATGCATGTATTACTCATGCAATCGCGATCAAATATGGAATATAAGCAAGCTAGGAACACAAAGCTAGAAAAAATGTAAAGCAGCATGTTATTAAAATTCATAAACAACACCATTTCCGGTGTTTCCCCACATTTCCGCTATGAACACGTCGAGTTCTCTTATTTTTTTCACCTTTCCTGTTCAACGACTGAAACTAAAAAAAAAAAAATCACTTGAGAGCACAGTTGAAATGTTATTCAAAACGTATAAATAATACATTTTTGTATTTATTGGTTAACACAGCGAGATATAAAAACAACGGCGTATAAAAAATAACTGCATTTCCCATAACACCCGCAACTTTATCCTGTACTGTACATTTACATGGATTCACCAGCCTGTGTTGCCTAACAAGACGTTCTAAGGACAGAACGTCCTCTAGCATGATAGGTATGTGACAATATTATATAAAGCTATAATATAATAGCATCGTGTTCATCTTGTTTATACATGGTTGAGAACGATTCATCTCCCGCTATCAGAACTTCTGCTGTCAGTTACACAAGTCCATAGCATGTTGCACTGCTGCCAAAATTCGACTTCGTAAAACCAGAGCAGCGAACAATAGTTAGTTATCACACCATCCTCAATTTGGTGTCTGTGTGTGAAAAGTGTAGTGGGCTGTTGTTGTGTGTCTGTCTTTGTGTGAAGCTAAAGTGTGTTTGTGTATGAAATATGTGTCTATCTCTTGTGCTAATCTCTAAAGGTTGTCTCTCGTGCTGTAATTATGGCTACGTGTTTATGTTTAGGAGTTCGAGTCTAATACAAACTGCCATTTTAGGGAAATTAGCTGGGGTAAATAGTACAGATAGGCTTACCATCCATACACAAGTCGGCTCAGTTCACTTTATTTTTTAAATATCAGCACGACTAATTTAAGTGGAGAGATAATAACATATGACAAATGAAGAGGAGACCAATTATTCTACTAACACAAAAGCAGTTTGGTTGACAGTTTGGTTGAATTTCTTGAGGACAGTAACATAAGCACGCAGCAAATATTGTAATAATATGCCAATTTAAAAAGAAGAGAGTCGCCAAAGTGTGTTTTGATGTTTCTTGCTCCTTCTTTTTGACAGTTTGAATGACTGTTCACTCTCAGACATAGAGGCAGACTGTTGTCATATTGTGGAGAAGAAAGAATATATATACTTTGTTTATATTTGAAAAATGTCATAGATAAAGTCAACTCAATATTTGTCTCCAAGATGAAGCTATCGGGGAACATCAATCTTATCTGGGCCTACAAACTCCCAATAGACGTAGCTTTTTCAATTGTCAGACTTGCAGAAGCAATAGTGAAGGTCTGTTGGGAATGGCTGAGGGAGAAGTATTGATTATGCCTTTCTGACAGTCTCTCTGGCGCGCCTTCATCCACCAGCCAGTCTGTGGATCCACAACTCTTCAGAGACCGCTGGTTTAAAAGATGCTTGTCAAAGTCAACTATAAAGAACTGATAGCACTTAAGTATGAAGTATTTTTAAGTCAGGAAAGCAAGAAGAATAAAAAGTCATTTTTTGAATGTCATTATATAGTCTGTATTATAGCAATGTTTAATGACATTGAATATTTCTTGTGTTATGCCTTGTTCAAAACCACCTAGACCTTTCTTGTAGTTTTAGATTTGTTTAATGAGTCAATTTAAGACCTATTTTTTCCGTGCTCTTACAAGGTACTCTTATTGCAAAGCGGCTTGAGGGACGTGGAGGTAGTGGTGACTTTGTTCCATTCAGTAGTTGGGAAATAGTGTCTGCAAAAGGGTTTGTTCACCACATAGTATAGGGGTCATTATTGTAGCAAAACTATGCGTGTGGAGAGTTGTGTATCTGTATCTCAATCCGTGCGTGCGAAATCAGGTTTGTAAGTGTATTAAAAATATCCGTCTGTATTCAGATTTGCAAGTGTCTTGAGAGTTGTATATGTGTAGAGAAATCTGTGAATGCGTGCATAGATCTGTAGATGTGTAGACAAATCTGTAAATACGTACGTAGATATTAATGGCTTAAAGTCTGTATTTTGCTGCAAGAGCAACAGACAAGCATAAATTACAACTCACGCGGGCCTCTCAATTGGATGCGTATTTACACGTGACTTTTGCTACACTTCTGTCGTGGCAGAGATCTGCATTCTCGAGATCTGTGCGTGTGTGTAGCGATTTGTCTGTGTCGAGATTCGTCTGGGTGATAGAGATCCGTCCGTGTTGACACCGTGATTGAGATAGATACACAACTCTCCACACGCATTTGCAAATAGTTTTGCTACAATAATGACCCCATAACATAGAGAGACATGGAATCTTTGATGAAATGGATTCAAAAAAAGTATGTCTCTGGAAAAGCAAGGGTTATTGTTAAGGTTATTGTTAGGGTTAGGAAATATGCAAAGCTTTTTTATTTTCTTCATTACGTTGTTCTTTAATGACCAGCATTCTGGATATCACAACTTGAAATTAGGTACCCATTTAAAAAAGATGGGAAAACATGATATGAACAAATACCCAATTTAATCTGTGGCTCTTTTGGCCTTCTCCTACAGAGAACGTTTTGCACGATCTAGGAAACCAAAATGCATGTCAAATGTAACATGGTAACATTAAGAAAAGTGCAATACAAATAAGGTGTGACATAAAGGTGTGAATGTGAGTGTGAGTTGTTGTCTGTCCCTGTGTGTCAGCCCTGTGATAGACTGGCGACCTGTCCAGGGTGTACCCTGCCTCTTGCCCTGTGTCCGCTGGGATAGGCTCCAGCCCCCCCGCGACCCTGTACAGGATAAGCGGTAAAAGCTAATGAATGGGCAATACAAATAACGTCATTTACAATTATTATAATTATGATGATTAACATTACCATCGTCCTCTTGACGTGTTATACGTAGTACTCAGTGAAGTGGAGCCCCGGTGGTTGGTGACTGGCGCTGCTGGAGGGGGAGAGACGCCAGGGGACCCGTGGGGACGAACGAGGAGCGAGGCGGGACAGGATTATTTACTCTCTCTGTTTGGGGTCCAAGGAGAGAATAAATTGCTATTGATTTTTGGTTCGTTGCGGCTAAGTGTCTTTCCTGCCTTTGGAGCGACTCTGGGCTAAGAATAATTTTCTTTAATGTATGTCAACATTAGTCTTCTTTCTTTTACCTGGCTACGTGAGTTTGTGGCAGCAGCGTGTAGAGTTTTTTGTCTCCCTTTAGCCCCCTTTGTATCCTATGCTAAGGTTGAGACTAACAGAACGAAGGGAGTCAAGGGACATTTGCAGGCCCCGAGGACATAGGTGAGTCTTGAGGGCGTCGACTCATCACAGACGCTGTGCCGCTATTACAGATTTGACAAGATGGAGTTGTGCGCATCCAGATTTGAGGAGAGTTTATGGTCTGACCAGGCCTGGGCTTCTAGCCCAGATTGATCAGGAGCATTTTCTCAGGCACTGAACTTGCAGCCTCCTTGGGCTCAATAAACGTGGCTGATTTCTATTCTCAAACATCATGAGTTGTCTTTTCAGGCACCGCAAACTCAAGTCTGTGTGCAGGAATTGGATGAACTGTCTTCTTAAACTAAAATGCAATGGCTGTTGTTATAGGATTATCCACAATTTTAACAAAACATTTGCAATGTACAAGGACGCTTGTTTGCGGTACTTGAAGCACGGACCAATATTTACAGTATTTAAATGTAAGAGGAAAAAGCTGAATTTTATGCACTGTTTGCTGCATTTCTTGAGGGGAAACATGTACTTATAACCAGGGGCGTATCTATGGTGGTGGTAATGGGTGCCCCCACCCGCCTATGCCGGTTGGTTCAGTCCAATCTATTCGATCAATTTAAGAACAATAGTTTATTCTCCCCTTGATCGTCAAAATGGTCCTTTGTTGCATATTCTTGTGTAGACCACAAATCTAGTAAGTGAAAGGAGAGAAACAATGCAAAGCCAAGGTGTCAAAAAGGGTTAGGCCTTTCTGCTGGGCGTGAAAGAGATGACTGTTTTCAAATAGCATCAGTTATAATCAAACAGTTACTGTCAACAGGTCTTGTGGTGCTTTCATCCGAATTCCAACGCCTTTCCTCCTATTTCCATGTGGTTCCATTGGTTTTGCTTGGAAGCACCGCGAGAAGAGGACCTTGAGAAATCCGGTCTTTGGTGCGTGGTGGCAGAAAAGGAAATTGGCGTGTCAATCAGAAGTTTTCATATCTCCTAGCTCACTGTCAGGAAAGAGGTGTGTGTGTGTGTGTGTGTGTGTGTGTGTGTGTGTGTGTGTGTGTGTGTGTGTGTGTGTGTGTGTGTGTGTGGACGAATGAAAGAAGGAAATGGATAGAGGGAGGAAAGGAAGGGAGGAAAAGGGGGGAGAGAGAAAAAAACAAAAAACGAGCCAAGCGGTAAGGGAGCTAAAAGAGCAGGCGTCAGGGGAAGGGACAGATGCTGTGATAGAGCCGCCGCTGCGGCGTCGCTGCCTAATTGCCTCTGGTTGGAGATAGGACCCTCTCGGAAATCCAAGAGGATAATGACTGTATTACTGTCAATCAATAGCGCTCCGAATGAGAGGTAAATACGTATTACTCGCCGCTGACCTGGGAAGGAATTATTGCACACAACTTCACGGACAACCAAAGCCACACAAATCCCCTTTTCCGGTCGTATGGATTTATAGATTTATGTGAAAAGAATGAGCCTGTAGGCTGTGTGTCTTACTCTTTGCCTACGGTAAGCCCTTCTTTGGTACAACTCGGATTACCTAGAGGTCATGTTGAGGAGGGTGGTAAGGACAAGAGGTGTGTGGGGTCGGGAGGTCACCTCTGGTTCCTATTTAAAACGCCAGTGTAGGCCTAAACGTTTTCCTTATTTAAAACTCCCAAAAAACATTTTGTTAGGAAAGAGAAAGGAAGTCGCGACGGCCACAAAATAAACACGACTACAATGCAGCGTGATGGCGCCCTCTGTGGCAAACTGTGCATCCCGTTTCCCGTTTTGCTCTCCTGGATCCCTGTTGCTTTCCCCAAAAACTGCTCATGGAATCGCCATTCCAGAAATAAATGTTCTATTGTTTAGTCAATGATTAGAACGCCACAAATAATTTCACGAATGGGTGAACATCCGGCATAAAAGAGTCGCTAGTACTTTCTCTGAGCACCAACGTTTTCTAATTAAAACCTGCGGACAGGGTCTGAGCACAAAAAAAAAAACACAAATTCCTGCTGAGATTGGAATGGGTTACGATGGGGCTGTGGTGATGCAAATATATGCTAGCGGCAGCAACAACAGCGTCGGCAATGAGATGGCTGCGCCCCATCAAAATGAAAACGTGTGTGTGTGTGTGTGTGTGTGTGTGTGTGTGTGTGGGATAGTTTGCAGGGCCAGGAAACTGAGGGTCTAAGATGTGCAGGAGCACTTGGGCCTCTAATTGACGGCCTTTGGGCTTGTAGCTAATAAAGTCCACCTCCACTTCTCAACTCTACTTCTCTAGAGTAGCCCTTCGGCCTGAACAGACCTTTCTGTCTGCCGTTCCAGCACACCGGCGGAAACCATCCACTGGGTCAAATGAGCCCTTTGACAGCGGAGCCGTAGGAAAAAGACAGGGTACCCAGAATGATGACAATTCGCATTAGGGTCCACAAGATGGCTGACACACTCTTAACTAGCTTTTTGCAATGAGCAACAAAATGAAACGGCTAGTTCTTTTTTGCTGGCGTTGCCTAGACTGAATGTGGTGCAGGGGGATTGTTTAGTGAGTCACATCGAACGCGTTCTTATTCCAATGAATGGCGTCGTGGTTGAGTCTAAAAGGACAATATGATTTCTCCTTCATTTTCTCTCTCTTCTCTTTTACAAAGTTTTCTCTGAACCCCCCCCCCCCCCCCACCCCCTTTTCTCAGATGGAAACAGTCTTTTTTTTTCTCCTCCTTTCCATTCACTCCTCTACCTCCACCCCTTGCCTGTTCTCTTTTTCTTCTCTCTCTTTCATTCGTATTCCTCCCGTCCCTCCGTCCGCCCCCCGCTCGACTCTCTCCCTCACCTCTCGCTCAGCCAGAGATCGTCCGTGCGTGCCCGCCGCGTCGCTCGGCCACTCCTGAGGTGGTACAGGTGGCGGACGCCAGGCTAATGGATAATTACCATAGTTAATGACCTCCCAGTGTCTGGGGCCCTTCAGATGGAGATGTGGCGGGCGGCGTGGCGGTGCCAGCCGAGCGGTGCCAGCTCCGCGCCGACCCACAGCAACACACCGATGTTTATCGGTCACTTCGGGGGCCCGCTGGCCTGGCTACGGCCGTTTGAACCGCCGCCTCGTCGCCCGTCCCGGTGAGATTGCCGTTGGCCTACGTTTCTGATTCATGTAACGCCCTGAAAAGAAAAGACAAACAGTGGTGAATTATTTGTGCTTAACGTCATTTAGAGAAGCAAATTCTGCTAATATAAAAGAAAAATGGGGGGGGGGGGGGGGGGCACAGAACTAGCCACCATTTCTCTGCTTTCAGTCCAATGCACTGCACTGTAAGTGTCATGGAACAGCTTGACGCCTGTGAGATGATGGCGCGCGGTAACTGCTCCAGTAAATAGGCCAAACCAACCCTGTTTATTTTTAAGCTGTGTGTCCCCAAAAACAGTCCTCAGTGTCTGCCTGGGCACTGACAGCCTGCAGCCTTATCTCCAGGGCCTGTGTTTATCTCTGTTTGTGTGGGGAGGGAGGGGGGGGGGGGGGGTGAATGAAGGCCAGGTTGTGTCCGGATCACGTTGTAGGGGCTCCGGCACAGCGGCTTAGACGGGCGGGGTGATCCCTCCCTGTTGTGGAAACAGGCCTGCTTAACTCCGATCACTAGATAGGGGACAAAGGGAATATTTCCGGCCCCTTGTCCGTGTCTCTTTGTCTCTTTATTGCTTTTTGGCCAGTCGCAGTGGCTGGAGGCAGCAGGGCGTGCTCTGGGAATCCATCCCCTGCATTGATCTAGCAGATAATCCTTCAGGGGGAGAGCCGGCGCGTTAGGACCTGGCACAGGCACCGGCCCACTCTGCTGCCCCGTGCGATGGATAGCCCAGAGCTGGGTCGGACCGGGGGGCTCACGCCACTCGCCAAGAGCAGCGGAGCGTGCAGCCCGGGACCGTGGGGCTCGGACGGAGAGTTTCAGTACGGCGCTAAGGCATCAGTCCGGTTAACCAGAGCAGGAGGGAGGACGGAGCGGGGGGAGCCCTGAAATCAAAATGGCTGGTGGAGGGAATTTGTCCTCGTAATTGCTCAAAGCGAGCGGTGGAATTGAGGAATCCATCTTTTTTTTTTTATGGCCGTGTGCGTAGCGGGGGGGGGGGGGGGGGTTAGCCGGCTGGCGGTATTTCACGGCAGTTTTGCCAGGGCCATTCGGGTGCTTTACGGCCAATCGATGAGCGGCCAGAAGGGCCGACGTAGCCGGTCACAGAGGAGGGAGGCGGGCCTCCGCAGAGTCCCCTGATGGAATGCCGTTAGCGTTAGCGTTAGCGTCCAGAGAGGGTCGCTCACGAGGGGAAATGTATTTTCCCTCCCGGGAATGGTAGAGAGGGAAAAGGTGGTGGATAACGTCAGTCACACACGCTGATTGTGATGAATGCGGCTGCTCTGCTGCTAATCTGCTGCTAGCGCTCTCTCTCTCTGCCCCCCCGCCAACAACTTTTCTCCTCTGCTCAAGCAAAATGACCCCCCCCCCCCAATAAAAGCAATACCACTATTGTCTTATTTTATTTACCCACTAAACTGATATTATTTGCCATTATTGTTTTACGTTGTAGCCGAGCATCAGAGCAACTAGAAAACGTCCTGAATAACCCTTTAGGGGTTTTCCAGGCTTATAGAATAGTGCTGCCATGCATTATCATGGCGTGCACATTGCACTGCCGGTTCACCTGTTTACTTTGAGCCTTTAAATGAAACTTAGACTGCATCCCCCAACCAGTTCATCTCTCTCCATCCACTTAGTACGAACCTCTTTCCTTCCCTATCATCCTTCCATTCCTCCCCTCCCTCTCTCTCTCTCCCCCCTCTCTCTCTCTGTCTGTCTCCTGCACTAGAGTCCCCCCGGCTCGTCCACCTCCAGCGCCGCAGTGGAGAATTAAGCCAATCTGTCTTCATATTACCGCCCCGCGAACGGGCCGCCATTGATCTGGCCGACTGCCACTCTGGGCCCAGGCACAAATCATTGGTTCCCCAGCCTGACAGCCTGCCTCCTTTACTTTTGAGTGACAGGCCCTGATGGGTTCCCTGTGCCATACAACAACCCCCCGTCCCCGTCCCCGTCCCGTCTCTCTCTACCCCAGCAGTCTCCTGACCACATTTCTCCCTTACATCCTCTTTCTTACTTCTCTCTCTCAATCTCTCTCTATCTCTCTCTCTCTTTCTCTCTCTTTCTCTCTCTCCTCCTCCCTGTCTCGCCCTCGATCTGCCCCCTCTCTCTCTCCCTCTCTCTCTCTCTCTCTCTCTCTCTCTCTCTCTCTCTCTCTCACGCTTCCCTTCTCCAGTCCTCTCTTCCCCACCATCTCTCTGTCCCGCTGTTCTCCGTGTCGTTCCAGCCTCCTTGCTGCTTTTTCCTTGTGGGGGTTTACAGTGGTGACTAACAACACTGTTTACTATGCAGAGAGTGGGTCCGCTGTGGCAGGTGGGGTGTGTGTTATCGCGCACTCCTGCCGTGTCCTACTTCCTTGGTTAAGACGACAGTGGCTGAACACCTGGGCAGAAAGCTAACGACACAACCAAGATGGCTGCCTTACGTGCACGGTCGGATTTCAGCCGTACAAGTCCCAGGCCAAACTGAGCCCTCCAGACGATTTTAAGAATGCTATCCCTATTAATTCGTAAAAGTCTGTAGCATTTGAATGACCACTATGAGTAATTCAATAGCATGCAATTATGGAGCTTTTCAGTTGCTATAAGAGGTTGCTTTGGCAAAGGGTTGTTGAAAACTCCATGTCCCATGATGCTTTTCTACCCAAACCACGGAGGTCCTGAAAGGACAGCTGTAGTTTTTTTTTTCTTCCAAGTGGTGCTGAAGGGACAGCGATCAGCCCAGCTAGCACAACGTTGCTGCTCCTATCGTCTATCGTTCAGAATGGCCACCTCTCTCTCTCTCTCTCTCTCTCTCTCTCTCTCTCTTCCTCCTCCTCCTCCTCTCTCCTCCTCAAGCGGGGACGTGTGGAGCACCTGTCCTCTCCTCGCGGGCCTCCTGCTTATAATAATCCGATGGGAGTTCAGCCTTACACTCTGCGTCTCTCTACCAAGGGGGGTTTGGAGAGACAAAACAGAGAGAGAGCGAGAATGAGAGAGAACGAGAGAGGGAGGGGGGGTTCTCCTGTTAGTCCAGGCACGTCACATCCCGCCGTCGCCAAGCCGACGGGTTCTCTGATCAAACATGACAGAGGGGGGAATTTACTCATTTGTTATCCGGGCAGATCAGATGGAGAAACAATGATGGGTATTATGCAAATCAGAGCGCTTTGGTAGGCGGATGTTACCCGCTGTGAATGCTTTGGGTTCAGGCCTCACACACACACACACACACACACACACACACACACACACACATTGTATGTATGTCTGAAGAGGAAAAAGACTTAGACTAAGCTTGTTTTTGATCAGTTATAAAAGCTCCTGGCCGTGATCATGGGCGTGCGTTCAAGCAGGAAGGTTTACTTTTGTTCATCCACCGATTGATCACCAGGTGATTACATTGTCTAAAATGGTCTGCAAAATGTTTGTCAGACTGTTACTAAGGCGACTCGTAGGAGTATGAGTCACGTTGGCAAACATAATAAGAACAACATCCGCTAATGTGTACGTGTTTGCGAGTTTCCGATTCTTATAAATGTGTTTGTTGTTGTGTCAAGTTTCACTTTGTTTGTGTTTTTGCCCCGCCACTGTTCACTTTTGACTGCAAAGAAGGCGTCATTTTGTATATTTTCCACTGTGCCTGGTTTCCGAAAGAATGCCCAGGTATTCTCCATTTCTCTCATTGTCATTTCCAATTTGATTGCACACTCGTTTTTTCCCCCCTCTCTCCTTCCGATCAGACTGTGAAAAGGTCGCCTCATTTCAATTAAAATAATAAGCAGGAACGATAACAGGAGAAAATACGTCGGCGCCGAATCTGAGCCATCTTAATGAATGGGTTTGGGGGATTTTCAGTAACACGGAATGAAAATACGTCGGCGCCCTCTCTCTCTCTCTCTCTCTCTCTCTCTCTCTCTCTCTCTCTCTCTCTCTCTCTCTCTCTCTCTCTCTCTCTCTCTCTCTCTCTCTCTCTCTCTCTCTCTCTCTCTCTCTCTCTCTCTCTCTCTCTCTCTCTCTGGAATCTCTCTTAAAGCTCTCTCTCTCTCTCTCTCTCTCTCTCTCTCTCTCTCTCTCTCTCTCTCTCTGTGCTCTCCGTTCTCTCTCTCTCTCTCTCTCTCTCTCTCTCTCTCTCTCTCTCTCTCTCTCTCTCTCTCTCTCTCTCTCTGTGTGTGCCTGTCACTCCCTCTCTCTCTCACTCACTCTCTCTCTCTCTCTCTCTCTCTCTCTCTCTCTCTCTCTCTCTGTGTGTGCCTGTCACTCTCTCTCTCTCTCTCTCTCTCTCTCTCTCTCTCTCTCTCTGTGTGTGCCTGTCACTCCCTCTCTCTCTCACTCACTCTCTCTCTCTTGTTCTCCTTCTTCCTCACTCTCTCTCTCTCTCTCTCTCTCTCTCTCTCTCTCTCTCTCTCTCTCTCTCTCTCTCTCTCTCTCTCTCTCTATGCCTGTCACTCTCTCTCTCTCTTTCTCTCCCGTTTTCTCTTTCACTTCCTCGATGTCTCTCTCCTCTTCTCGTCCTCTCTATCTGTATGTCCTTCAACTGGACTCTTGTTCTTTTTTCCTCTTGTCCTTTTGTCCTCCATGTTCTGTAGCAATCTGGGCATTGTCACACAACGACCCCCCCCTCTCTCATCTTAATCAGCATGGCTCTGGACCCTATGATTGACTAAACTGCGTGTGTGTGTGTGTGTGTGTGTGTGTGTGTGTGTGTGTGTGTGCATACGTGTGTGTGTGTGTGTGTGTGTGTGTGTGTGGCTGTGTGTGGGGAGAGAGAAGGGGTGTCGTCTCAACCCACCTGGTCCAGAGGCAGACTCATATCAATAAATGAACCAATCAAACTACAGTGCCTTGCAAAAGTATTCACCCCCCTTGGCATTTTTCATGTTTTGTTGCCTCACAACCTGGAATTAGAATGGATTGTTTGAAGGTTTGCATCATTTCATCCAGAGAACATGCCTACAACTTTGAAGATGTGATTTTTTTTTTTATTGTGAAGCAAACAACAAATAGGACAAAATAACAGAAAACTTCAGCGTGCATACATATTCACCCCCTAAGGTCAGTACTTTGTAGAGCCGCCTTTTGCGGCAATTACAGCTGCAAGTCGCTTTGGATAAGTCTCTATGAGCTTGCCACATCTTGCCACTGGGATTTTTGCCCATTCCTCAAGGCAAAACTGCTCCAGCTCCTTCATGTTGGATGGTTTCTGCTTGTGAACAGCAATCTTCAAGTCTGACCACAGATTCTCAATTGATTGAGATCTGGGCTTTGACTAGGCCATTCCAACACATTTAAATGTTTCCCCTTAAACCACTCGAGTGTCGCTTTAGCAGTATGCTTCGGGTCATTGTCCTGCTGGAAGGTGAACCTCCGTCCCAGTCTCAAATCACAGGCAGACTGAAACAGGTTTTGCTCAAGAATATCCCTGTATTTAGCACCATCCATCTTTCCCTCGACTCGAATCAGTTTCCCAGTCCCTGCTGCTGAAAAACATCCCCACAGCATGATGCTGCCACCACCATGTTTCACTGTGGGGATGGTGTTCTTGGGGTGATGGGATGTGTTGGGTTTGCGCCAGACATAGCGTTTTCCTTGGTGGCCGAAAAGTTCAATTTTAGTCTTATCTGACCAGAGCACCTTTCTCCATACATTTGGGGAGTCGCCCACATGCCTTTTGGCAAACTCAAAACGTGCCTTCTTATTTTTAACACTAAGTAATGGCTTTTTTCTGGCCACTCTTCCATAAAGCCCAGCTCTATGGAGTGTACGGCTTATTGT
>JAPMUY010011102.1:55000-60000 GCA_026901105.3 Galaxias olidus | reverse complement strand
GTCCCCATGGCGGTGGTGTGTTATCTACATACAGTTGACTGGTTGGAATCAGCTGCCTGGATTTCACACACACACACACACACACACACACACACACACACACACACACACCCTCATCAAAATAAATGGTTAGGTAGCACAGCTGCTTGGCTAGCGTCAAGATTTGATGGGCCAGACTGGCAGGAAGTGAAAGCCATAGCCTGGCTTAAAATGACCAAAAGAGACTGGCACTAAATACCAGGTACTGGGTTAAAATCAAGTAATCAGCTAAAAACTCTGGCATAGGCCGATTAGCCTGATTGACTGCCATTTTGGGGAGGCTGAATGTGACAGGCTGTGGAAAGCTCTTAAGTGGCACCTTGCTCTATGCATTAGGCCTACCGTGTTACGAAAACGACTGCGGCGTCTGAGCACTTTAGCTTTCAATAATCCGCTGTGACACATGATTTCCTCCGTGTGCGTCTTTATTAGGTGTTCGCGGGCCCGTTGCGCGCCAGCCGCCGATCGAGTATTGTTGTTTTTAGTTTAAGTGTCTCTAAGTTGATTCAGCGGGATCGTAAAGACGGAGCCGTGTCTCGCTTGGCAGAACACACGCATAGCTTCGGGCCGTCTTCATCAGGGTCAGATGCGTATCCCCCAATAAAAGCCGCTCCTCTATTAAGCCCTGACAATGAACCAGATCAAATTAATTTTTGTTTGGATATTTTGTCCAATACCTGGCTGCACCGAAGCTTGACAATTATCTATTGTCCACGGACTGATGCACAGACGAGGGTCCTCTCTCTCTCTCTCTCTCTCTCTCTCTCTCTCTCTCTCTCTCTCTCTCTCTCTCTCTCTCTCTCTCTCTGGCACGCTTTCTCTCTAGTCGAGGGCGCATTTGTGCACGTTCCTTGAAGCTCATTTGCTTCACAAGTTAAACTCTGCACACAAAATACCTGCATATGAAATCTTCTGTTGATTAAAATAGGTCCTTGGTATTTGCTTGCTTTTGTAAGACCAAACCAGATTTTAAGACTCTCTTATCATAATAAACATGGAATTGCAATAAAATATACTCATGGGAAATCATTGGTGAAGGCGGCCTCGCCGGAAAAACACTGTTAGCGCACATAACACATATTAAGCGCACCAATAAAAACTTAAAATAAAAAAATCAGCCGTCATTCAATTTATCTGGGCTAATCAAAAGTTGTTTTCGCCGTTGACGAGGACAGCTGCCTGGTAGCCCACAACAGACAGTACTTTTGTTGTTGTTGCGGCTGTTGTTTTTATTTATTTCTCGTATTCCCTCTCAACTTTCCCGTCGTTTTCCCCGTTGATGTGTTCCATCACTTGTTTGCCGTCGGATGTTTGAAGCCTCCTGTTGTCTCGGCATCTGGGCGGTTTCTCTGAGTGAACGCTGACTCTGACGTGAGAGAGAGGTGGGGATTAGAGAGGCTCTCTTTCAAGACAAGACACACGCTCAGTGCCAAAAAACAAACTCCACTAAGATTAACGTTGTAGAAAAACTTCAGATTACCCCGTTCTCTTTTTTTCTCTCAGAAAAAGAAATGTCTGTAGAGTTTACATTTGTAAGCCTTTGTTGACAAACCTTGTTTGTATACCCGGCAACAGCTACATATGCATTTTACAGATGGCAAAGATGATTGATCAGAATATTAAAATTTGAAAGCAAATAGGCTTTCAGCTTGAATAAAATTAAGCCAGAACCAGACTCTAGAAGTGCATTTAAAGTAGTTTTTCTTCCATTCAAAAACAAGTCTGATCTCTCATTCCATCTCTCTCTCTCTCTCTCTCTCTCTCTCTCTCTCTCTCTCTCTCTCTCTCTCTCTCTCTCTCTCTCTCTCTCTCTCTCTCTCTCTCTCTCTCTCTCTCTCTCTCTCTCTCTCTCTCTGTCTCTCCCTCCCTCCTCCAGGGATGTGACCTGCCAGAGCAAAGCACGGTGCACGTGGTCCTTCCTCCCCCGGGCTCGGCCTGCCGTTCCCAGCTGGTTCTGCAGCGCTGCCTGGGCCGCGGCGTGGACAGCCTGACCCGGCTGGACCTCAGCGCCTCGCGCCTGCCCACCGCCTCCACTGGCCTGGCCGTCATCCTGGAGAACCAGGACCCCCAGCACCAGGCCCAGGCAGCAGCTGCCGTAGTGGAGGCCGTGAACACGGAGCAACCCCAGCTTCATGGTATTAGTGTGTGTGTGTGTGTGTGTGTGTGTGTGTGTGTGTGTGCTAGTTTGTGTCGGTGTGTTTTTGTGTATGTGTGTGTCAGTTTGTATTGGCGTGTCCTATGTGTGTGTGTCCGTTTTTGACTGTGTTTGTCATTCTGGCTGTGTGTGTGTGTGTGTGCCAGTTGGCAACGGTGTATCGGTTTGTGAATGTTTTTATCGTTGTGTGTGTGTGTGTGTGTGTGTGTGTGTGTGTCTGTGTGAGCATGAGTGTGCAAGTTAGGGCCATTTTCCTTTTTTTTAGTAAAACCTTGTGGCAGGCCTGTCTGATAACCAAGTACTTTTGGACGCCATAATGGACTCCTCGGTTCCCTCCCGTCGCCATGGCAACGCCACGGCGTGACAGGTAAACAACGGTTTGTGACGTCCGGATCCAACCGCTGGCAGTGCGAAGCCAGCAGGGGGGAACACTTTGAAAAATATGAAGTCATTAACTCCAGAAAAGCCGCGGAGATATTTACACCAAAAAAAGATCACTGGGCTCCGCTCGAGTGGCTTTCACTTTCTAATAATCCCCCTGCTTTGAAACCCCCAAAAGAGCCTCTTTGTGGCACTTGACATTTTGAACGCGCTCTTCTGAATGGTGCGCTCGCGTTGGCTCTTAAAAGCCATCTTTTAAATGTAAATGGGTTACACAGCCCCAGCGGCCCGGACATCTGGCTCTCCAGAACCCCCCCCCCCCCACTCTCCCCCACCCCCCCCCCCTTTTAAATGGCTGTGCGTTCTGCCTGCCACAGTGGCCCGGACATCTGGCTCTCCAACCCCCCCTGTAATGGCAGAATTTCTAACACCGCCCCCCCCCCCCCACACACACACACACACCCCGTTCTATGGTGGTGCGTTCCAGCCTGTATCCCACCATGCAGCACAAAAGACCGCCCACCCTCTCGCTCTCCCTTTTTCAACATCGACCGCTCTCTCCGGCTGCCCTTCTTCCTCTCGCTCTCCTTCTCACCCTCCTCTCCCTCGCCGCCTAATCTGTCACCAGTAAGTCTCTCCTTCATCTGACCCCTGTCTCTCTCCCACGTTCCCGTCTCCCTTCTTCTTCTCCTTCTCTCTCTTTCTCTCTTTCTTTTTATTTCAATTTTAGACTTTTTTTTTTGCTCTTCTTCTTAGTATTGTTGCACATTACGGAGTTGGCAGGGATGCGTTTCGCTGTCACTGTACTTGTGTGCTGACATGTGACAAATAAAAAAACAGAACTTGAACTTCTCTGTCTCGCCCTCCTTTTCTCTACTCCCTTTTCTCTTTCTCCTTTTTACTCTCACCCACTCTTTTCTGCACGTCCTCCCTCCGTCTCTCCCTTTATCTGTCTCTCCTCCGTTCTCCCCTCCGTTCTTCTTGTAAAGGTATTAGCATAATGGCATCCCGTGTCACACATCCCATAATTTAGACGAGGGGGTTAGGGCTCAGAAAAGACACTCCACCCCATTGACTTGGAGCCGTGTCAAGGTGGACCAGCCCTGTGCTTTTAGCTCGAATGAGAACGTGTGTGTGTGTGCGTGCGTGTGTGCGTGCGTGCGTGCGTGCGTGCGTGCGTGCGTGCGTACGTGCGTGCGTGCGTGCGTGCGTGTGCAGCTCCTCTCCATTGTATTGGAGCCAAATTGGAGACGGTTAGTATGACAGGCCGGGACGTGCCCTCTCCTTCCTCCTCTTCCTCCTCTTCATCTCTCCTTACTAAATCATCCTGCCACAAAGACGCTGGGACGCTTTTGTCTGGGGCTAATTGGATCCGGTGTGTGTGTGTGTGTGTGTGTGTGTGTGTGTGTGTGTGTGACGCAGGCTGGGGACTGGGTTTGTCCTTATCTCGTTCCCTGTCATCCCGTCACCCTCGTCCCAAACATCCTCCGTTCATGACGGCAGCGGGGGAAGGGACCGCAGCCAGAGAGGACACACTCACCTAGCAGGAGGAAAAGAAATAAGCTCAGTGCTGTGTGCGTGTGTGTGTGTGTGTGTGCGTGTGCGTGTGCGTTTGTGTGTGCGTGTGTGTGTGTGTGTGTGTGTGTGTGGTGCATAGCTTTCACGTTGTGGTACACGTACTTTAGTCAACACCAAAGTCCTTCAGCAAGCGCACTAGAACGATGTTGGTTTAACTCCAATTGATAAAGATGAAGTTTGTGTGTCTTATCACATGACAGTGTTTGGAAACGAGATCCGTAAGTGTGTTTTTATAGACCATACACTTCATCTTCAACTTCAACGTCTTTTTACAAAAATATATCAAATCAAGCAACACTTTGTGATGCTCTTGGTAAGGTGCGGCTGGGAACGACACGTACACAGAGCTTCAGCTAACAAGTCCTCATCATCAAAACAAAGTCCTAGTTTTTGTTTGGGGTGGGGGGGTGGGGGGGCATTTTGCATCAGCCGAAAATAACAAAATGTATTTTGGAACATTAGCGTGTGTATGTTCCTGTTCTAAACCCCCCCCCCCCCCCCCTGCGGTTGTTCTTCCAGAGCCCAGGCCTCACAGCAGCTTCTATGTGTACTGTAAGAGTGTGTGTGGAGCCATCCAGCCAGGGAAGCTACGCGTCCGCTGTCGAGCCTGCAGGCAGGGGACCCTCACCCTCAGCCGGGTAAGTACAGATACCATCACCCTCAGCCTGGTGAGTACAGATACCCTCACCCCCAGCCGGGTGAGTACAGATACCCTCACCCCCAGCCGGGTGAGTAGAGCACAGAGACCCTCATCCTCACCATCAGCCCAGTGAGTAGAGCACAGATACCCTCACCCTCAGCTTAATGTGTAGGCCACGGATACCCTCACCCTCAGCCCAGTGAGTAG